>LBNU01031875.1:0-21130 GCA_014162995.1 Artemisia annua
ACACACATGGTGGGACTAGGATAGCAGCCATTTAAACCAATAATGTGGTATCATTTCATTTTCTATAAGACTATCTCACAGAGCCCTTATAGTCATGCACATCTCGAGCTAATATAAAAAACTGTATACGCAAATATGAAAGGAAATTATCCACAAATCCATCTAGTACTATCAAGACCACAGAGATTTGGTTGCTCTCACGTTCATTACATTGGCGTGCCATCATGTGCTCACACCAGACTTCCTCAATTTCAAGATTACTAATTTCAGTTAACTTCAAATCTTTTGGTTCATCATCAGGTAGAGAACTAGAATCCGGTTCTAATGGGCTCGGTTCAGGATACTTTTTGAATTTTTTTGGTTTCTTAGAAATCTTTACTTCAGTGTCGTAAACTGGTCTTTTGCGTTTTTTCATTAGGATCACTTCTTCATCACTATCATCGTCAAAATCAAAATCGTCATCAACTTCTATTGGTGACTCAACCTGCGGAGTCTTTGTGTGGGAAGAAAAAGCTCCTTTCTTCAAAGATTTGAACTTCGTTTTCTTTGCCTTTTTCTTTGATTTCGGTTTCTTGACAATCGATGCAATCCTGGTGAGATTAGAATATATAACAAGTACCCAAATCAGATATATTTTTATTATCTCGTAGCTACCAAAATTAGTTTTTCACAAATTTAACCATAAAAACATGTTAGATTTTAAACGATTAGCTGTATAGGAAACGAGTCAAATGGATTGACGAAGTCAAACGGGAAGAAAGTTGTCAAAGTGTATGCAAAAAGCCTACAAAAGCATTTCTATATAAAATATATAATATTGATTTAAATCACATAGCTTTGTAATCATATTGACACCGCCTACCGTATTTAAGAAAAACTTGGTCCCAGGTCTAGCCCAGCCTGACCCATGTCTACCCTCACCAAATAATACACGTTTTGACCCATTTCCTTTCAAAAGTCGCCCATCCCGCTCAGTACTTTTAAAACATAATCTTACCTCAATGCCTCAGCCTCTGCAAGTTCTGCAAGTTCCTTCTCTCTAGCTTCCATTTCACGATCTTCAATCAACTAAAGAAATAATGATAGGTGTTATTAACACCATGTTGAGCAAAGATAAGATACAAACACATATTTACAAAGATAAACCATTCCCACCTGACGTTCGGCCAACTCTTTGACTTGTTCTTGGTATACCTTAGTTGCAAACTCAGTATCCCAACCTAAGATACAATTAAACCAAACGTGAATATACACATATACTTCTAGCAATATCCTTTTTATATATAATATTACGTAATACTCAAGTATCGATAAAATTATGATAAAAGAAACAGCAGAAGAGTTTTGATGGGTCGGCCACCCTGACCCAAACCGTTTGACATGTTACCATACCTAAAAGAGTTGCCACTGAAAATCTGTACAGAATTTTCGAAATTTGAAAAATGGATAAGAAAATGGTTTTGAAGGGTCAGCCCATTTTGACACCTTACCCAACCTGAAAATTTTACTACTATAAACTTGTATACAGTTTTCTTAAATTAAAAAGTAGACTAAAAACTTTTTTAAAACCAATAATAACAGCTTGGACAATTTTGACTTGTTACCAAACCCGAATTTTTACCACTGAAAAGTTAGATAGATCGAGGAACTCACTTTCATAGACTAACGGTTCATCATCATCATCAACGTCTGCTTCCATGTCCTCCTTTAACTTCTCGATATGATCCAACTCCCATTCTGTTTCCTCAAAATGATCTTGTGTCTCTATCACTGCATTGTCAACAATCGGATCCCACAGTTCGAGAAACCGAACTGCATACCGGTCAATCGGCCGAAGCTGACTCTCAAACGATGAAATCTCTTTACCCGAGGCTGCAGCTGCTGCAGCCATCCGTTTCACGTCATCGATCATGTCGACGTCATCATCCTCAACCCTAACTATATCCATAGCCTTTTCTTCATGTGGGTCACTCAATTTTACTGTTTGCGGGTTGTCTTCTGCTGGTGCTGTAACTAACACACCATGATCACCATCCTCGTCGTTCAAAAGCTCGTCATCTTCCGGTTTTGCTTCTTCAGTAAACTCTTGGTTATCGACGGCTTCTTCCTGTTCGACTCTTTTCAATGCCATGTAATCTGCTTCATCTTCCGCGTGTTTCAACGCAGCCTCAACATCAGCATTTGATACTGCAACTTCCCGAGCTTTACCATGTCCCGCAAAAAGTTCCATGGGGTCGAGCTTTTTGAAAAACTCAGTATTATACTCCCCGCTTTGAATGACCAAATCATCAAGAGCACGTTTCTGTTTCGCCTTTTTCAAAATATTCTCTTCNTTTTTGAGTAACATGTTGTCATGCTTAGTGCCAACATACCTGTCTATACCTTGCAAGCAAATCCTCAATCGGAATTTCACTCTCTCTTTGCAACAATGCAAGCTGCAAAACAATAGTTCGTAAGATTTCACCTAAAACTTTTAACAATTTATCAAGAACAAATAATCGAAACCACCTGCCCACTAGGTAAAACCTGAGGAATCATGGTCAGAACCCGGGATAGTTAGGCAATTTTATGTTAATCTCAATAGTCAGATTCTTACGGCTATTTCTAACTTTGTTATAGAACTCTGATTATTTCCTAATTAATCAAAAACATAAATAAATAAAATAAACCAATGGCAAGATTTCCATAAAATAGGCAACTAAAAAACCCAAATTCGCCAATGTGGATAAGTAAATGTTTTTTCAATCAGTCTAAGTTAAATTATTTGTTTTGAGTTTTTGACACGTACAGAAGTGGAAGTTAAATTTATTAAGGACACGAATAAAATTTCAGTTATTTCAATTTTACCTAAAATTTCCCTTAAAGCTTGAATTGAGCCCGCATTCCTTTTGATGATCAAAAAAATTACTCATATGTCAAATTGGCAAACTTGGGATTTTTAGTTACCTTTCTTGGTAATTTTCCCTAGAAAGTTACATGAGCAGTAAAAACATTTAAAATTAAGGTCTCCAATTTATTCACCTCATCGATTGTGTCATCAGATTCGGCCTTTGCAAGCTCTTCTTCCTCCATCAAGGTGGTTTCGTCATCCTGTGCATCCAAAAAAACACAAGTGAGATATTTGGCCATTGTGAGCCTGAAATCTACACAAATAGATAGTATTGAATATCAAGACGCCAGTAAACTCATGCATCCTAGTTTCGTAACTGTAAAAAATACGTGTCATATCACATACCTTATCATCCCCATTTGCAACTACAAAGTCAGCATCCTCCTACATAAACAAAATCAGGGAATCAAATGAATATTAGTAATTTACTATATACGTATTGCACGAGTTATGAAGTTCGTATAAGAAACTGTCTTACTTTTTCATCATTAAAGTCTAATTCCATATATACTGGCTTCTCCTCTTTAACACGTTTCCTTTTTCTAACATAATGTTCCTTGATTTCTAGACGACGGGTTGGCAAAACTGATAAACCGCCATTAATTTCAATCTGTAGCGAGTGAGAAAACGTATCATGATTGGCAGTGAACTTACTTTAAAATTTAAGTGGCTAACCGTAATGTAAACCCCTACGACTTACATGACGACTTATATCAGGATGAAAACCATCTTTCTTTATTCCGTTGTCAGAAATATCATTTCCATTACCTGTGAAAGGTAGTCAGCAGTGAACCCAGTCTTAAATTAAACAGGCATTAAATATTAGACGTAATAAAATATAGCTAAAAGGAAAGATGTAAAATGGGTCAAACGAGTCAAGCTGGTTAAGCATCACCAATCTAACCTCTTAAATAAGAGTATTAAAAAAATGTTTTTGTTGATATAACAAACTTGGTAGACACACCAACCATTTAGTTGAAACAAAATTTATACATTTTGACCCGAACCTATCTAACCACCCAATTTGCCAAACAAAAAAAACGAATACGTATTAACTTACATCGCGAGCAAAAAAGAAAACAATGTACTAAGTATTAACTTACATAGAGAGTCGCCTTTAGATGCCTGCTTCGGTTCAGCTATTAACACACTTCGAGAGTCATCTTTTGATTCCAGCTTTGGTTCAGCTATTAACTCGCTTCGAGAGTCACCTTTAGATGCCTGCTTCGGTTCAGCTATTAACTCACTTCGAGTGTCATCTTTTGATGCCTGCTTTGGTTCAGCTATTAACTTACTTCGAGGGTCATCTTTTGCTGCCTGCTTTGTTTCAGCTAAATCATCAGTCTTTCCTTCGGTACTTTCTGTACTAGCTGAAGATATTTTATAGGTACCAATCAGTATCAAGTATAAATTAATCGGTGATGGTTCCATTCATAAAGCTTACTAGTTTGCAAATGACTCTGTTCACCATAAATAGAAGATCACTAACCTTCTCCAGCATTATAACGTTTGAGTAGCTCTTCAAGGGGTAAATCAACTTCGTTTTGCAAAGCTGCTAATTCTTCTTGCCTTTCTTCTTCAGTTATAAGGGCTTCATCTTCCTCGATGGTATGCTCATCATCTTCCTAAAGCAGCAACAAAACAGGGCTTGAGATCAACATCCGATAAGTAAGAAAATACTGCCAGTCAAGATGGTGATTTGGGCAGGGGCAAGCGGGTAAACGGTAGGCCAGGTAGACACGATAACTTTTTGTACATTTACTGGATTATTATAGTTCATTTGCTAATTATGATTACGCGAGAAGTGTTATTACAATAATAAATGATACACGAGGTTGATGCACTAAAATAGAAATATAGGGGATTTTCGACCCATTTGACCCATTTTGCTTTTAGGCTTTTAGCTACCTGTTTTTGGCCCGTCTGAGATACAAAACTACCCAAATATACCTTTTCATAAGCATATAGGTCAATGTGGCCACCTCCATTTACAAACATCGTGGCTTGTCTATAAATTGTCTAATAATTTCAGTATTTCACCCCGTCTCTAGATAATGAAAGTATGAAACACAACTCGTAAAGAAAATTGTTGGCTTTTGACCGTAGGGTGGGTGAATACTATTTGTCAACAACATATTTGAAGTTCAGAAGCTTTTAATTCGGGTCACCTTTTCTATCATTTGATACATTAGTGACATTACTAGACATAAACTTTAGCGTTACAACTTCCTTGTGTTAATGATACTTTTAATCTCAAGATCACAAATGTGCGAGTGTGAGTGTGAGTGACAAAGAGTATCATAAATATAAACTTTTAGCAAATAAATACAAACAAATACTTACGGGTTCATTTTCAGACATGTAGTCTTCGTCAGTATCTAAAATATTTGACTGGGGCTCTGCCAAAAGAAGGAAAACTTATCATACAAATGGTCATCAAACAAATAAAATGAAGTAACTTTTAACTGAAATCTAAAAATTCTCATACCACCATTTTGTTCTGCGCACCCATTGGCATCAATCTGATCTTTATATTCTATGGGCGGTAGTTCCTGCACTGAGGACGAGGGCGCATGATGCCGAGGGGACGAATCACCAAGATTTTCTGCCAACATTGTTGAATACCTGTGATGATCATTGTTTAATGAAATTGGCATAAAGGTATATTTTTTTACATGTCACAACTTGATCAACACAGGGTACAACTTCATTGGAAGCAGAATCTAACCTTTCTGTTTGCCCTAGAAGAAACTCAAGTTGTTTATCGAGTGCTTTTTTCTTCTTCTGATCAAGCTCTAACCGATTCTTGTATTGCACCTGGAATCACATATACGTCATAAACCATAACAATTTTGCGAACAAATATTATAAAATACATCATGAAAATGGACTTGCCAGCTTCTCAATTTTTGTCCAAAATTTCTTCACGTCTTTAGAAATATTGAGTGCGACTTTCCTCATCCGGAGCTCTTCCTCCTGATTATTGACCAGCCAAAATGTCAAATTTTATAATTAAAACTTGCATGTAACTAAATATTTTAACAGCTTGCAAAAATTTAAGTACGGATCCAACCTTCTGTCTTCGTTCGCCTCGTGTGGCATGATCCATCATGCCTTTGCTGGCCTTTAAGGCAATTCTTTTTGCCAGTCCCAATTTAAACTTTCTCTCGGACTCAAAATCCTGAAAGTATATAATATTTGGCATTAATACTTATACTTGATAATATCTAAAGCTTTAAAAAAAAAATATGACATTTGGTATCAAACAAGATCATACCTTTGATAACCACACCATCTCCTCAAGAAGATGGTCCCAATGTGTTTTGGGCCTTTGCGGTTCTTTAGGTGATTCAAGTGCCTACAATAAAAAGTGATGGTCAATAACATCTATGTTAATGAGCATGGTGTTCATTGGTAATAGTGATCCTTATATATGTGCAAAAATGAATTATACATGTTTCTTAAAGACACCACAAGTTCCTCATGTGGAGTCTCTAACAGAATTGGACACCAAAAACTACTAAAACAAAAACAGGAATCGAACAAAGGAGTAATAACAGCATGGTTTAGGGGGTGTTTGGATTAGTGTTAGGGTTTAACTTATGCTGTTTCAAAGCGTAATAAGCTCACAGACTGTTTTAAGTGTTTCGCAACATCCGCTTATACTAGCAAAATGACCAAAAAATAAAATCTTACATACTAGTGAATTATCTATTTAAACTCTAAACATAGTTGTGTATATTATGAGGGAAAAATAAGGGCACAATGGTAATTAAGACTTAAAGGTCCATCTTGATCGAGCCACTAAAAAAAGCCCCACATTTAAGGCTTATGAAACCTAAGCTTAAGCCGGTGGATATATCCAAAACACTAAATTGAGCTTAAGCTATTTGAAAACACAATAATCCCATAAGCCACCCCAAATAAGCCAATCCAAACACCCGCTTAATTCAAATAAAACGTAAGGATACTGGATACATGATTAATCATCACCCATTCTATTAATTTAACTGTTTCTTATCTTTCATGTACAAGCAAGTAAGCAACTTCATCTGATAGCAGTAGCAAAATTCTTTTGTTTAGAGGGAAAAAACTGAGTAAAAGGCATACAAATAATTATATAAAGAACTGGGATCATAATTTGGCCACAAGCTTGATTGCAAGATGCAATACAGTCCCTCAATAGCTCAATCAGCAATGAATAACAAATAAAACTATCACTTCCAAACGATGTCAATTAGCTAAACTACGTCTGAATTGTCTACTGAATTTTCAAGGACACGACTATGGATTAGAGTGTGCAATAACTCATAGAAAACGCTACCAGCCTACTGGTTCATTTTTCTTCAAGAGTGTTTGGACGTGTTTTTTGAAAATGGTATAGTGATATAAAACTTAGGTATATAGTTGTATTAGAAGAAATGCAGAATATAATGTTTAAGTGTGCTTCTATTGTTTCAAGTTGTATCAATCACTTTTGCAAGCGTTGAGCGTTTGGCAAGTACTTATCACTTAAGGATGTAAGAGATAAAATAAGGAGTACTATGGGTATATGAGCAACTTCAGTAATGAGTATACTACCTGATAATATTGTGGCGCACTGGCACTAGCATAAACTAATAACCCAAAAGGCCAGAAACCTATTTAAATAGTTGCTAGAACACTAAGGGGGTGTTTGTGTTAGCTTATTTGATGGGCTTATGAGCTTATTAAAAATTTAATAAAGTCGTAAGCTTATTTTTTTATTGGCTTATGAGCTTATCCACTTGCACTGATACCTTATATAAGTTCATAAACTCAATTGAATAAGCTCATAAGCCATAAAAAATGAGCTTATGAGCTCGTCAGACTTTAAACAATCTCTTAAGCCCATCAAATAAGCCAACACAAACATTGCTGTACTCGTTTGGACCCTAAATAATAACATAGTCATACACAAATATAGGTTGCACAAACATTGAAAACCAATTATTCATGTAAACAATATCGAAACACAAAATGAACACCACATTCACACAATACATGTTACCAAAACTCACCTTTTGCCGCTTCGCCCTCGACTCATGGTCAAGTTTAGACCTTGGACCTTTAGAGGCCATTGCTTCCTTCAAATTCAGGACATTACTTCAACAACTCTACATCGCCAACAAACAAAAAACATTATTCAACAACTTTTTTTTCAAAACAACAAATAATTCCAACAAAAATGTAGCAAAAATCTTCAAGAAAAGTACTAAACTGCATAAAAATCAAAACTTTTTTATACTTTCTTAATTATCTTTAAATTCCCAGTAAAACCCATTAATAAAATGCATCAAACTTCATAAAAATCAAAACTTTTTAATACTTTCTTTAAATTCCCAGTAAAACCCATTAATAAAATGCACCAAACTTTATAAAAATCAAAACTTTTTTACACTTTCTTAATCTTTACAGAAAACCCAGAAAAACCCATGAAGGAATAAGAACAATCTTGCTAAAAATAACAAAACCCAACAATTGCATGCATAAAGATGAACAAAAATAGAAACCCACCAGCTGTTTAATCTTTTAACGAGAGATAACGGAAGCTGTTGGATTTTCCGGCAAGTTTTAGGGTTTCGGCGATGAACGGGTTTAAGAAGTGGTTCAGATCCGGTAAATTTTATGATTTGTTTTTATAAAAAGATAATTTTGGTTAATTTTTTTATAAAAAAAAAAAAATATAAAAAGTGAAGAGTGGGTTTGTGTGTGGTTTGATGAGAGGAAGGATGATTTGTTTTGTTGGTAAGTTTAGGGTAAAATCTTGACGGCTATTGTTTTTGTGCTTTTTTTAATGGGAAAAGTGGGAATAATCCATTTACCAAAAAGAAGGGGTAACATGATGCTAAATGACTTAATTGCCCTTTAGAAGTGTAGTTAGTTTGGATTTAGGTGTAGTTTGATTTTGAGAGTAAAATCGTCCGTGTGGTTTGGCCAAACTGCAGGTTTAGTTTATATCTTTTCGAAAGTGCACTCGCTATTTTTGTGGAAAACTTATAAGTGTACTCTTGGTCCCTGACGAAAATTAAATAACGAAATTATCCTCACAAGGACCAAAGTGGAATGGAAATCAAAGAGGGTAGTTTAGTAATTTAAATCTAGTTATGGACCAAATGTGCACTTATAACTTCTTCATAGGGAAGATGAGTGTACTTTTGTAAAGATAAGGACTGGACGTGCAATTTAGCCAAACCACAAGGATAAATTTTGCATTGATTTCATTTGGTTAATCGATAAAATTTCTTAATTTGTTAACTCAGTGAGGGTTTGTTTGTTAGTGACTTATTACACAAACATTACTTAATATAAAAGGTACTCCTTAAGTCAATGATATTTACATAATTAGAGTGCTCAGACACGTATTCAGGATACAAAACATACAACAATTGTTTATCTACAAATAGACATCATAATCTACAAAGCCGTATCTAGACATCTATTTTATATAATAAAACTCAATAATGTACAAGCCCATTAAGCAAGAAAAATAATTAATGTGATGATGTGTCTTCTCTCCTATTGGTCAATAAATAATTAATGCTCCAAAGATGTACAACACCAACAAAGCACAGCTTCATAAACCACGGTTCTAAAATGTTCACACGCTTGGTAAATTGTTATTTATGTAAATGCAATCACCATACACGCTCCTCTCTAAAATATTGAATCACCATTAATGAGACAATCAATTATACACGCTCCTCTCTAAAGTCTGTTATGTTAAATGATTTAAGTCAAAGGCTATTTTGGGATTCGATTGTGCGTTTCTTTGTTGGAAGAACCCTAAACCGTGCAATGATCCTGATTCGAGGCAAAACTATTTTGGGTTTCGATTGTAAGTTTCTTTGTTTATCATTTTTACTAATTCTAATAATTTAGATGTTATGTATGGTTTTTTTTAATGATTTTAGTCCCAATCTTTGTGATTTTAGGGCTGATGATGTTTATGTGTAGATCGTTGAACCCTAGAAAAATCATTTGTGTGTTGCTAAACCCTAAAAAAAATTAGGGGAACTCACATTCATGAATTAGTTTTTATAATTTATGTGTCCTGTGGATTCAGTTTATATACAATCATTCTAATTGTGCTTGGATTCAATTTATATACAATCATTCTAATAGAGCTTGGATAAAATTTATATCAGGTTTATGAAGAGGAAGGATGGTTTGTGGGTGGTCACTGGTCGATGCGACGAACTCAAACAACAGGTATCTTATGGACCTTTTCTTTGTATATCTTATGACAATCGTATGTCAACGAGATGATTGTAATTGTTGTAATATGTGTTTCTTTTTTTTTCTTTTTTTTCTTTTCTTTTGTAGGAATTGTAGTCACGTGGAATTCAATCTTGATGACAGGTACATGTTTTTTTAATGCGATACTATTCCTGTTGGATTTGGTTGTTTGATTTGGGTTTTTCTTTTAATAGTTGACAGGTAAATTTACTACTTTCAAATTCATTATTACTCAGCTAACATGTTTCTCCAGTTATTGTACCTCCGTTGACGATTCAAACAAACCTTAATCACAGGCCCTTTTAATAACAGGAAACAATGTGACCACATATCATCCAAGTCGATGTATATTTATTAATTGTTAAATTAAGATTAGATTTGGCATTGCATGTGTCTCATTTATACATTTAAAATTTTGATGATTAAAACAAAAGCCTAATCGACACATTCATGAACTCACAAACACCTACCCGTCTTATAGATGAAACAGGTCCAGCCGTTGTTGCAGCAAGTACCTTTGCTTCTATTTCCTCTGGATTCCCCGTATAAAGCTTACGTACGGTTGGTGTTGCAGCTTCTTTAGCAGCTTAATTTTTAATGATATGCATGCAGGTGTGCCATCACAACCGTCTAGCCAACATGTTTCTCCAGTTACTGTACCTGGAGAGAACCAGCTTCTTGCAGGGTGTAGTTACGCGGATGATTGGTACCCGGTCTAGATAGTGAATGCTACTGTCAAGATGATGGGTTTGGGTAATTTTATTTCATTCCAAGGACTCATGACTCTTAAGTTGTGTTTATATGATATAATAATATAGTATAATTGTAGTGATCATTTTTTGTAGGCATTTTTATTGGAGGAGATGTCTTTCCCGATTATCACCGAGAAAAGACATCTGATACAGATGCACGATTCCAATGCAGGAACAGAAATTGCAGCCGACACTGCAGTGACTATGTCTTATAATACAAGACGATTTTTAAGGACTTCGATATGCAATGAAGCTTATGGCCTTATTTTCTCCAGAGACAATGTCATGGTAAGCTGCAGTTTTTTTGTGTTTGTGATAATTATTTGTGTTAAATGTTAAACTTATATTGTGTAGGTTCTTTGAATGATTCATGGTCATAAGGCTGTTAAGGTGCCTAATGGGTTTGAGCCTGTGGTAACAAGTGACCAGGGTGCGGGTGCGGTTGCACCTTAGGAGTGTACCTGAATGCGTTTTCATTGGTTCCAAATATCGTTCTCAGGTATAAGAATTCAGTAATTTGTGTGAAAAAATGCTATTAGGGAAAAAAAAGAAAAAAGAAAAAAAAAGCTCATAATATACCATAATTCATAAACAACTAAGTATGATAGTTTCTATACATTTTGGTAGCCACGTTAACGGCTTGCCCCCGCCTAATGTAAACTATTTTGATGCACAAAATGTGTGCTCATCTTCGCCTAATTGCAAAGACACATATGTGTTTGTTAACTCTCTATTAGTACTAGCAAAAAGTTTTAAAGTCTGCTTAAATCTTCTCTCATATTACAATTAATTTGATTAAACTGTACCGATAACGGAAACTAATGTCTAACGTAACTTTTTGGTTCAGTGGTTTTGCTTCAGGAGATTTCGCTCAGGGGATTTGGTTCATGGGATTTGGTTTAGGACGTATGGTTCAGGAGGTGGTTGGCCATGGCATCGACTTACTACAAGTAACTTCTACGTAATTTGTATGGAATTTAATTTTCTGTTTTTATATGCTTTTACATTTTGGAAGAATTTTATTTACGTACCTTATAAGTAAATATCAACCAATGTACGAATACGTACTCATCTTGGCATGCAACAGTTGAACCTATGCGCTTGACATATGAACTGAAACAGGGTCTATTCGTGTAACCCTTGATTTAGTTTTATGATTGATCAACTCACATTCCTAACTAGACTTAGAATGAATGAATGGGCACACTCATTTACTGGTCGAATTTGCGGTGCTGACTCGACTCATATTTCTGATACAGGCTAATGAAGTGGATCTGGATGAGCTCAAGAAACTGTCAACAGATTATGTCGTGACCAAAGAGTTAACCACCAAAGGTCTTGGCCGAATTGCTTATGCTCATACTATCTTTACATATTTAAAATATAATTAAGCTATTTTATTCTACAGTCCCTCCAACATTTCAGGTCAAACCGACTTCTATTTTACCTAAGGAGGCAATAGTCTTCTAGCTCAAGCGTGGACACCCACTTGGAGCAATGTAGATAAAGCAATAGCAGCGTCCAGTAACGGGTTATTTAGAATATTCCAAAAAACGTTGAACAACTGACAGTGCCACAACCTCATTCGTAGCACTTTATTCAACCACTTAAAGCATAGAGATAGCCTACTTTCTTTGAGCGATCTCATGGTCATCTAAAAGCATGATTTCAGCGGTTCAATACCACGCAATGAGGTAAATTTTTATAGTTTCAGTATTATATTGGTTGCTTTCAATGGGTTTGTTCAGTGGGTTAGTTCAGCGGTTGGTTTCAGGAGGTGTGTTCAAGGTGTTGACTTCAGTTTATTGCTACAATGTGTTGGTTCAGTTAATGCGTTTAGTGGATGTTATATACATGGTCTTATATAGATTGTGTCATCTGGAATTTTGCTAACGAATTTGAAAGAGATCGAAGAAGCAGGAGTTGGAATAAGTATGGAAGATGTGACTGAGGAGTGCAAAGTAACATAAATCGGCGCAATATTATTTTATTAATAGTTTAACACTTTGATAGACCTTTTAACACTTTGCTTACTCATGCTCACAAGTAAGCTGAAAAAAAGGTGCAGCTGCAAGTTATTTCGGCGGCACTATATAAACAAACGATAAAAGAATACATCTATGCAAATGCAGAAACTACATGAGGACGAATGAGACTGTACGAGTTAACTACCTTTATTCATATTTTATCATGAACATATGATGTTTTGGTCATAAAAATACAACAACAGCAATTGTGTTGTTTTAAGTTATGCAGTAACATGTTTCTTTTCTTTTTTCTCTTTTTCTTTTGACTGGATCATTTATTTTGCTTGCTGGTTATATTTAAGTAACTGATTATTTCTCAAAAATTTCTACTTTAAAGTTATGCAGTAACATATTTCACCATGAATGCATTATCCACTTTCTTGATGATAAAGTTTCGTGTGAAGATATTATGAACAACTATGATGATGCATGACGGCTTTTGTATACTACCGATAAGAATGCCACCATGGTTGTCTGTCAATGGAAGTAGGTCCAAATATATGGGGTGTTTGAGATTGTTTTTAACATTCTAATACCGTGCAATAACCAACGCGATAAACGACTGTTCTTAAATTATTCACATGTGTTGAATATTTTATTATCCTTAAATAGAATCCAGTATTTCTTCCACTTTACACTTTACGAAGATATGATTCAAATTTTATGAAGCTACCGTGAAGTGCCAAAATTATATCCAATAGATAGGAAAGCTGTGTTTTAAGAGAAACGAGTCAGTGCTTTATACCCGCAACAACAACAACAACAACAACAACAACAACAACAAAAATTGGAACAGTATAAAAGAAAAATTTTCATATGACGACGCTTAAATATTTTACTTTATCCGTGTAACGCCTAAATATTATACTTTATTTTTGCAAAATCGCCTCCGCCAAAAAACAGGCACGCCCGCAACACGGCGGACCATTGCCGTTCTCGTGTAATATCAATCACACAAATGTTTTACTTACACTTTTTTTTATACTTATTAGGTGCTCACCAAATGTTCATTGGCTTAGTTTTAAAGGCGGTCAAGATTGGAGCTCACGCGCATGGCCGTTTATTTCATTATTAGTTACAAGCAGTCTTGACCAAATGTTTTACTTACACTTTATTTTTATACTTATTAGCCTCTTTACTTTCGTTCCTTTCCTTATTTTATTTAAAAACTATTTTTTTTCTTTTCAATATCTCTTCTAAAAACCCGTGGATTCCACAGGTCTTATAAGCTAGTAACTTATAAGTTAAAATTATAAACAAACAGGGCATTAGTTGTGTTTGTCGAAACTAACAGTAGTGATATTTGTCGTAATTAAACTATTTGTTTCACTAAAGCGTTTAGTAATGTAGTTGTATTAGTAATTATTAAGTGTAAAATGACATGAAAGTTAGCTACTTATTTTTGTAATGTCTTAAATGAGACTGTTTTGGACTAGATCCAAAGATAAAAAAATTTGTCTAACAAATATTATATTATGTTATGCATTAAATGTTTAATTCATTGTCTTTTTTCTTGTGATTTCTAACTGGTTATGTTAGAGAGATGCACTACAAGAAGATTGACATTTAGTGAGAGATTTTCTAATGACACAAGAAGTTGTAATATGTCTTATATAGTAGAGTTTGTGAATTAATTTTATAAATATTAATTAGAATTGAATAAAAATAATAAAAATAGTAAAAAAAGAATATCTTTTATATTTCATTAATGCAACATTGTTTAAATTCTTATGTGAGAAAGTAAATAAAATATGAAAGTTAAGTTTTAAAAGGGTGTTTAAGGATTGAACATTATTCATTTTTAAGTTTTAAGCAAAAACATTTGCTTTATATACAGTTGAGATAGATATATCATTTTATACGGTTTTAAAGTTGTCGAATATAGATGAGGTCTAACAAAATAATTAACCTTTTTGATGAGGCGAACATGAAGATGACTTACTTATTAAAAGAGTATTGTATCACCAATAAAATATATTTTTATGAGGTCAACACACAGTTAAAACCATGTGAGTTCAAATGTAACATTGTAATATTTGTTAGTTCAAAATTTTATGTGGTGAAATGGGTCATTAGAGGAATTTTCTTGCCTACCTAGCTGAGTTGATAAAGAAGAAGAACAAAACTAGCAGTGCTAGTACATCATGTATCTTCGTTATATAACTCTACTCTTTTCCTAATAAATCATGGGTTTATGACACTGATTATGGTACTCACATCTGTAATACAACTCATGGGCTTAGGGGAAGCAAGAAGGTGAACCATGGAGCTTTGAACCTGTACATGGGAAATGGAAATCGTGCAGCGGTTGAAACTATAGGAAGTTTTGATTTAATTATTAATAATGGTTTATGTATTGTTTTAGACAATTGTCATTACTCACCTTTTATTACTAGAGGTGTAGTTTCAGTTTCTTATTTGAAAGATAATAGATTTATTCATTGTTTTACTGTTATGGAATTTCAGTGTCTAAGGATAATATGTTTTAATGCTATTCCTCGTAATTTTTGAAATTGATATGAATGATTGTGTTTCAAACAATAGTTTGATTTATAATGTTAACAATATAAGAGCCAAGCATAACTTAAACTCTACTTTCTTGTAGACATATAAACAAGAAACGTATTGACAGGCTGCAACACGATGGGCTTTTAAAATAAACTGACAATGGGTCTTTTGATAAAGTGTTTCTTGTGTATTTGGAACGATGGCGCGTAAGCCTTTTCCGCATAAAACGGAAAGACCTAAAGATCTACTTAGACTCATGCATACTGATGTGTGGCCCTTTTAGAACTGTGTCAAGACAATGAGCTAACCACTTCATTACTTTACTGACAACTTTAGTTGTTATGGTTATGTTTACTTGCTTAAACATAAACATGAAGTCTTTGAAAATTTTAAAGTTTTTCAAAGTGAAGCAGAGAATCAACTCGGGAAGACCATAAAGGTTCTACGATCTGATCATTGAGGCGAATATATGAGTCAAGAGTTTTTGGATCATCTTAAGAAGTGTTAGATTGTCTCACAATTCACTCTTTCATATACGCTACAACATGATGATGTATCTGAAAGGAGAAATCGAACCTTGATTGACATGGTTCGATCCATGATGAATCAAACTACTTTACCAATGTCCTTTTAAGATTATGCTCTAGAGTCTCTTACACGCAACTCAATATGTTCCAACAAAGAAAGTTAAAAAGACACCATATGAATTATGGCATGGGAAAGTCCCTAATTTTCTTACTTAAAGGTCTGGAGATGTGAGGCACTTGTGAAGCGTGACACGCCAAACAAACTTAAACTAAGATCTATTAAGTGTATCTTCATAGAATACCCAAAGGAAATGATGGGTTGGTGATGAGACGAAAAGTGTACCGCTTTTGGGCGGTCATTTAAGCCCTAAATCGTAATTATTTGATCAAATATTGCCCTAAATCGTTTCTTTTGTCATTTTAGGTACTTTGGAGAAGAAATCTGGAAAAGGAAGCATTTTCGACGTTTTTTGAGCATAAAAGTGGAGAAAACGACAAAGTCTCAAAATATGCTGGAACAGTACCCTGACGGCGTCAAGGTCTAGGAGGTGACGCCGTCAAGCTAGACAAACGGAGGTGGATGTGAAGATTGTCCTTGATAGGCAAGAATGGATTTTTGGGATTTAAAGGGGGACAGTGTCAAGAGGCCATCACGAAACCCTAACCGCGGCGAGGTGACGATGTCACACCCCATAACGTGACGCCGTCAGATATGTTTTCCTATATATATTTTCGCAATTTTCATTCATTGTGTGGAACTTTTTAGGGAGAAGCCCTAATACGAATTTTAGCAGCTTTTTCAAAGTTTTTCACCTTGAGATCTTCCATGTTACATTGAAGATAAGTTATCAATTAATCATTCAATATGTCTATGTGTTGTTTGATTTTATCTTGTTCTTGTCTTTTGTTTAACATGTTAGGCTATGTTTTCTTCATGTTTGCTTATATCTAATGAAACCTAACTATTAATTATTGGTTGAATGGTGTGTTATTAATTGTATTGGATGAATGTTTGTCGATGTTAGGCTTAAGAAAACTGGCTAACCTCCTATACGGTAACTTGCTTGAACGTCTTAAGAAACATGATCGAATGTGTACTACGCTTATATGGTTGTATTTAATGCATGAGCGAATTCTAGTGATCCCATGTTAGGAGCTTTTAGTCGGCTCGACATAGGAGTGAAGTAGGAGCTTGTAGAGTTGGGGAAGTTCGTACACACCCCCACGACTGGTATTAAGGAATGCAACCCGTCATCCACGCAATTATAACACACTAATCAACCGGTAAAAGATAGTTAGGGAGTAATGAAGTCTAAGTAAACACACTTCTCTCCATATAAGTTTTCACAACTATTTTATTTTCGTTTATTTATTTTATTTGCATTTGTAGTTATTTGGGTTAGTTGACGAGCAACTAATTCCGCTCACTCCTTCAAACCCGAGATGATTTTACTTGCTTTCCTAAAAACATAAAATACAAAAAGAATCTTCCCTCACCCTTAGACCTATTAGAGTAGTTTTTTCAATCCTAACGACACTATTCCCCTAGAGAACGATCAATCCCCCGGTACTTGTCACTACACTATACTACATCGGTCAGGTACACTGCCTGGTGGGGATTTCAAGCCTCTTAAGATTCCTTGAGAGGTAAAACCTGTTGTAAGGTCGCAATACCACGCATCAAGTTTTTGGCGCCGCTGCCGGGAAATAGTTATTGTTTANAAAGAATCTTCCCTCACCCTTAGACCTATTAGAGTAGTTTTTTCAATCCTAACGACACTATTCCCCTAGAGAACGATCAATCCCCCGGTACTTGTCACTACACTATACTACATCGGTCAGGTACACTGCCTGGTGGGGATTTCAAGCCTCTTAAGATTCCTTGAGAGGTAAAACCTGTTGTAAGGTCGCAATACCACGCATCAAGTTTTTGGCGCCGCTGCCGGGAAATAGTTATTGTTTAGGTTGAATTTTTATTTTATTAGGTCTACTCACTAGATTCCTTTCTAGTGAGATTTTTATTTTATTTTTCTAGTATTCCTTTAGTCTATCTTTTTCTTTGTGCCTTTGTTTGTAATCTCTTATGACCACTTCATAAGTAATATTGATCGTTTGATCCCTGTTATTCGTGTGTTTCGCCGAAGGAACTTTCAACTACCCATCCCTGCTCCCATTGTAGAAAACAACAACCTTTCGCCCGACTACCATTTTGGTAACAATTCTGAGATGGATGAATCTGACCACGACACCGACCATGAAAATGGACCTTTTTATTATTCAGATTCCGATGAGGACCTAGGTGATGGTGAGGTTGTTAATGATGTTAGGATAGAGAAGAGGCTTATCCTATTAGGAATATCGACCCTAGAACAAAAATTGAAAAAGACAGCCTCTTTAACATGCAATTCCCTTGTAAGATTGGATTTAGGAGCTTTAACGCTTACCTTAACTCGTCCTTACCCATGAACATAATCTCACACGCTGAATATAATAGAATCATGGTGACATTGCACGTGTTTGTTGGGAGCTTTGGTTATTTAGTTGACTTTATGGTTATGAAGAATTTAGGTGAGTTTGTTGATAGTAACTTAACCCAAGTTGTGTTTGGAAAACCCTTCAAAAGGTTAACCAATTTAGACGAAAAACTCATGGAAGGGTTAATTACATTTTCAGACGGGGATGAAGATTTTGTGTATCAAATGCCCCGTGCACACCCTAGGTATAAGAATTTTTCTATTGAGGGATGTAATAGGTGATGAGACGAAAAATGTTACGTTTTTAGGGGTCAGTTTGAGTCCTAATTCGTATATTATTTGATCGGATTTCACCCAAAGTCGTTTCTTTTCTCATTTTAGGTACTTTTGAGGAGAAAATCACAAAAGAAGCATTTTCGGGCGTTTTCGGAGTGAAAAAGTGCGGAAAACAACAAAATCTCAAAAGACCCTAAAGTGCACAGAAAGTGACGGCGTCACAAGCTTCATCGTGACGACGTCAGGAACAAATGAAGTGAAGAATTGGAAGTTACTCATGACGGGCCAGAGAGTTTTTAGCCTATTTTGGTGACAGCGTCAGGGAAGGCCGTCAGATCTGGAACAAGGCGGCGTGACGGCGTCAAAGGAGGCCATCACAAAACCCTAATCGACGGCGTGACGGCGTCACACCTTGGGCTGACGCCGTCAGCCCGTGTAATCTATATATATAGAACGTTTTTTCTTATTTTAAAAAGGAGGAACTTGGTGGAGAACACCCTAGCTCGTGTATCACAGACCTTAGAGGGTATTCTTACCCCTCTAACTTGCATGTTTAATCTAAGATAAGTCTTCATTCAATCCATACAATATGTCTATGTGTTGTATGATTTATGTTTGTGCTTTTCTTTCCTTTAACATGCTAGGCTAGATTAACTTGTGTTTGCTTAGATCTATTGAAACCTAACTATTGATTATCATGTGATGTGTATGTTGTGGTTGTGATTTTGGATGAATGTTTCATCTACGTTAGACTTAAGAAAACTGGCTAACCTCCTATACGGTAACAAGCTTGAACGTCTTAGGAAACGTGAATCATATGTGCGTTAATCGATTTTAAGGTAGTATTTCATGCGTAGGTTGCTATCGGTGAGCTTATGATAGGATACTTGACGTATCGTCATATAGTGAGGTAGGAGCTTATAGAGTTAGGGAATTGAACGCACTCCCTACGACTTGTTAGGAATACACCCGTCATCCACGCAAACTCAACATACTAATTACATGGTAAAAGATAGTTAGGGAGTAATGAAATCTAAGTAAACACTACTTTCCCCACCATTGTTTTCTCAAAACTTTAATTTAATTTGCATAAGTAGATACTTGGGTTAGTTGACTAGCAACTAATTCCGCCCACTCCTTCAAAACCGAGATTTTACTGCTTTCATAAAAACATAAAAATACAAAAATAATCATCCTCCACCCTTAGACCTTAATTAGAGTAGTCTTTAACCTAACGAACACTATTCCCTGTGAGAGAACGATCAATCCCCCGGTACTTGCCACTACACTATACTACATCGGTCAGGTACACTGCCTGGTGGGGATTGCAAGCTTCTCGAGATCCCTCGAGAGGTAAACGTAGTGCGTGTTGCAATCCACGCGCATCAATAGGCTTCCCCCTCTAGATATGTTGAGTGAGAAGGACATAAGAAAAGGGCTCAAATATCCTCATGAAAAGAATAAGAGGTATTATCGCAGATGTTTAGAGCTAAGTGATGACTATAAGAGAGATGAGGCAACAATTAGGTGCCTCACACTTGGATACGTGAGCATTAGTGACACTAGGTGAGAGTGACTTTGAGTCTAGCTACAAGACTCGTTAATAAAGAAAAGTGCTTCTTGGGAGGCAACCCAAGCTTTATTTCTTTGTTTTTTTGTTTGTTTGTTTGTTTGATTTTATTTGCTTCCGTATGTATGTTTTATTTTTATTGTTATTGATTCATGCTTCAAATTAAATACTAAAAATGCTTTATTTTGTTTTTAACTTCGTCTTAACTACATATAAAGGTATTTTGCAAAAGATAAGTGTAAGGGAAATCTAAATCGGTTTATTAGACCGAATGGAGCATGAATCATAACAATAATAAATTAGCATACATATTAGTAATTGTTTGAGTCAAATGCTTGTATCGAGTCATAATGATATTTTGCAGGATTTCCAGGAATTAAGGCATGAGTTTTTCCAGAACTTTTCCGGAAACTTAACATGAAAAATCTGTCAGATCACTTCTGACGGCGTCAGGTGTAGTTTTCTGGAATTTTTGAAAGTTTTGTTTTTCTTCCGGAATCATAAAATGCTTTATTAAATCTCTAACTTATAAACTCCAGGAATCTGCAAAGTATTCATTCCACAAGCATTATATCCTTATACAGATTTATCCCGCTGATGTTATGCAGGTTTTCGTGTTTGTTTTCTCAGGTTTAACAGGTTATTTTGGACAAGGAGATGTATGTGGAATCAAGCTTCTGGCAATGATTTAATCTTGGAGCTTCTACATTCTCTTGGAAGAAGATCTAACCATGTTACCACTTTATCCACCGAGCGAATCAGGGGGTATTTGATTTCATTCTTTTACCTTATTTACTTTTCCGTCTTATTATTTGAACATTGGGGACAATGTTCATCTTAAGTGTAAGG
>LBNU01031875.1:24968-35302 GCA_014162995.1 Artemisia annua
TGACGAATTTTGAATTGCCTCTAATTCATCTCTATATTTAATCTCATTTTTCTTGCTAAGTTGGGCGAGTCTCCTTTCTTTATTTATTAATTCATTAAGCTCATTAAACGCCCTAATTTCCCTATCCATTCTACCACGTCGCGAAGCATTATCTTGAACTCTCAAAAGTCGGTTATTCCTATCCATAATGGCACACCAATTACGAACAAATGCACAAAGAAAAAGATAGACTAAAGAAGATCCTAGAAAAATAAAATAAAAATCTCACTAGAAAGGAATCTAGCGAGTAGACCTAATAAAATAAAAATTCTACCTAAACAATAACTATTCCCCGGCAGCGGCGCCAAAAACTTGATGCGTGGTTTAGTGACCTTACAACAGGTTTTGCCTCTCGAGGGATCTCAAGAGGCTTACAACCCCACCAGGCAGTGTACCTGACCGATGTAGTATAGGATAGTGGTAAGTACGGGGGATTGATCGTTACTCACAGGGAATAGTGTTCGTTAGGATAGAAAAACTACTCTAATAGGTCTAAAGGTGAAGGAAGATTCTTTTTGTATTTTTATGTTTTTAGGAAAGCAAGTAAAATCTCGGTTTTGAAGGAGTGGACGGAATTAGTTGCTAGTCAACTAACCCAAAATTACTACTATTTCAAATAAAATAAAATATCTAAACTATTTGGTTGTGAAAACAATATGGAGAAAAGTTGTGTTTACTTAGACTTCATTACTCCCTAACTATCTTTTACCGGTTAATTGATATGTATGTTACTTGTGTGGATGAAGGGTGTATTCCTAATAACTCATGGAGTGGCATACATATCTCTCCAGTTCTATGAGCTCTTATCTCCTCCTATGCCATGCACGGCACAACCATTGGGATTGTAAACAGTGGCTCATGCGTTAAATACTACCTTAATAGCCTAGTATGCCTTGGCTACATGTTTCCCAAGACGTTCAAGCACGTTACCATAAAGGAGGTTGGCCAGTTTTCTTGAGCCTAACATTGATGGAACAATCATCCCAACAAACAACAACACATCAATTAACCAATAATTAATAGTTAGGTTTCATTAGATCTAAGCAAACACAAGAGAATTTAGCTACACATGTTAATTAAAAGACAAGCAAAAGAGATAATCAACCAACACATAGACATATTGATTGAATTAAAGTGAAGACTTATCTTTAATTAAGCATGAGGGTTCCAAGGGTTGGAAACCCTAAAAAGTACAGAAAATTCGTCTAGGGTTTGGTGCCAAAAGTTCTCCACAAAGTTCCACACTAATGAATGAAAAATAGAAAACTATATATAGACTTTTACACTCTGACGGCGTCAGGTTATAGGGTCTGACGCCGTCAGCCCGCCGCCATAAGGTTTCTCGGATGGCCTAGATCCACTTCTGACGCCGTCACCCTTTGTTGCCTTCTGGGCCGTCACTCTTTAAAATATAACCTGACGGCCTACACCTATTAACACCTGACGGCGTCAGGTGAAAACTCCAAATTCTTTCTGGCCCGTCATTTGTAAATTGGTTTCCACTCCTTTGTCAATGTTTGCTGACGGTGTCACGTTGTGACTCTGACGCCGTTAGGTAGTAATTCCAGCTTCTTTTGAGACTTTGTCGTTTTCTTCACTTTTATGCTCCAAAAACGTCCAAATATGCATGTTTTCCAGAATTCTTCTCAAAAGTACCTAAAATGACAAAAGGAACGATTTAGGGCAATATTTGATAACATTTATACGAATTAAGGCTTAAATGACCCCTTAAAAGCGTAACACTTTTCGTCTCATCAAAATTAAACTAATGAGAACAAATCAGCGAATGGCTAACACGTACACAAATAGATAATAGATACAAATATAAGGCATGTCCTGATGATTAAGTAGCTTGTCACTTGTTTTATTGCTAGTTTTATATGTTATGTATCGTAATCTAATCTATCTCGTTGGATCATAAATATAGGCGAGTAAACTCATAATGATCACTTATGCCTATCCCACTTTCTAGACTAGATAAGTAGGCGAGGAGAGGGTATGGCAGCCCAAGCAAAACTCAGCTAGACACAGAGGTTATCAATGCACATACTGTATACATGTCACCAAAAATATCAACATATAAACTTTAATTGATGGGAAAGCAATTTTAAGGGGAGCAGTATGGTGGCCACAAGCCCATCAATCCTGATGAATTAAAGCTTACTATTACAAATAAAACAAAGCTATTTAATGAATTAAATCATACACTAGCACCTCACAAATAGTGTTTGGATTCTCTCATCTCTCAAATGTCATAGAAGTATATCTCATAAATGAAAACGGAAAATAACACTCACTACCTGTCATAGCAAATAGATTACCATAGGCTTGGGAGATGATCAATTACTCCTCCACTAGGCGTAAGCACCTAAGATAAATTATCAAAGAGGGCTTTCCAAAGGGTTGTAACGTAAGGTGTAGGGATATGATAAACACGGTTTGGTTGGAATAAAGGGTATTTTAATGGTGGCAAGTTAATTATCATGATCAAATACATGCACTCTACATCGTTGCTTCAGTCAAGACTCGACTCAATCTTAAACTAAAAATGAAATAACAAAAACTAAAAAGAAACATAAAAGGAAACGGGATGGTAGTCCGTATGTTTTTCTCTTTTCTTTTTCACATTTTTTTTTGTATTTTTCTTGATTTTTCGATTTTTTTTTCATACACTTTTGCCCTACCATCCAAAATAATACATCATAGGGGAGTTGCATTCCCCTTACACTTGAATCTTTACATAACTTTACAATCACTAATCTAATGACTCGAATTAAGATAATTGAAAAACTTGGAGTACTTTTAAAATGTTTAGCACATATGGGGGTAATAATGTTGTTCTTCCCCATTACACTAGTACTTTACCCATGAGTCCCAATCGTCCCAAAACAATATGTACAAGGATATGACTTAACTTAGCAACCATGTAATTGACTAGATAATTAACTAAGGGTTTAACAAATGTTTTCACAATAATGCACCAAAGGTGGGTGCATACAAGGTAGGCTAAGGCGAATTGGGTGTACATTTAGTGGGGTGTAAATAAATTCTCACTTTGAGTAAAATGCTCAAAGATCGAAACGAAAGGATAGGCTCGGAGGGGTGTACTAGGGGTATCGTGTACCAAAAATGGATACAACACAAAGGGTGTGGGAGAATTACTTGACCAATGAAGTTGTTGGGATATAAAAGATCAAAGTACTGCTGAAGACCAAAGTGCTGCTAAAGTGTTTAAAGTCAAAGTACTGCTTGTGATCAAAGTACTGCTCGTTGATAAAGTCAAAGTACTGCTTGAAGATAAAGACTGAAGATTAGATTAGGAATATTATGTATCATCTAGAATATTCTATAGTTAGAGTTTGTATACTTGTCGTTCAAGTATTGTAAACCGAATAGGGTATTCCTTGTGCCTATAAAAGGATTCCTATAACATTATTAGAGATACGAATACTCACGAATACTTTTAGAGAAAAGCTAAAGTTCGATATTAGCTATATTAGGGTTATTTGTGAATCTGTACAATTAGCAGGTTCAAAGTTTGGTTAATATAAAGTGTTGAAGTTGTTATAATTCTTTTTAGCTTTGTTAAGTAATTCCACGTACTTAATAGAGTAATTCAGTGTTTCATCATTAGTAATTTAGGATTTATCCAAGACTGCTAAACCTTAGACAAGCTATAATAAAGTAGTTTGGTCAGAGTATAACGATCCAACAAGTGGTATCAGAGCTTGTGTGGAAACTCTGATTAAGAAGAAACCCTAAACCCTAAACCAAGTCGATCTTTTAAACAAACCCTACAAGATGTCTCAACCTGAACCTACACCTATGCCATCCATCACCACTGTTAGAATTCCCATAGTCAAGGAAGGGAGAGTATGATCTCTGGAGCATGAAGATAAGGCAGTACATTGCTATTACTGACTCTGCACTTTGGGATATCATTGTCAATGGCAATCAAGTTATAGAAGAACCTGAAGTCGTTCCTGGACATCCTAAACCACCTCAGCAACAACTCTCTGCTACTGTAAAAAGGAATCAAGACAAAGCTCTCAACATACTTCCCTGATAGCCACCTGTTGAAGTTTCATAATGCTAAGGATGATAAACAACTGTGGGCTGCTATCAAAACAAGATTTGGAGGTAATGATGCTTCCAAGAAGATGCACAGAAGTTTGTTGAAGCGGCAGTTTGAAACCTTTGCTGTTGGAGAAAGAGAAGGACTTGATGCTGCCTATGAGAGATTTCAAAATCTTCTCAGTATGCTAGAGATACATGGTGTAGAAGTCTCTATTGAAGATGCAAACTTGAAGTTCCTAAGAAGTTTGCCATCTATCTGGCATGTGATTGCTACTATGATCAGAGGTCAACCTGATTTGGCTACTATGGACTTTGATGATTTATACAACAACTTGAAGGTGTATGAGCATGAGATGAATGGTAAATCAGGTTCATCAACCAACGATATTGCTTTTGTGTCTCCTGCCAAGACAAGCAGTACTTCCACTAAAAGTACTGCTTATCCAGTTCAAAGTACTGTTGCTGATGTTTACTCAACTGTGTCTACTACCACTTCACAACCCTCAAACAACATCAATTGTGATGATGTTGTGTGCTCATTCTTTGCTCAACAAGCCACTTTACCTGTTACCTATGAAGAAGACCTACTGCAGATTGAAGAAGATGATCTAGAAGAAATTGACATCAGATGGCAAGTTGCTATGATTACTGCTAGGATCAAGAAGTTCATGAAGAAAACAGGAAGAGGGATTGATTTCAAGGCCAAACAAGGTATTGCATTTGACAAGTCTAAGATTGAATGCTTTAACTGTCAAAAGACTGGTCACTTTGCAAGGGAATGTAAGTTTGCCAAGTATCAAGCAAACAGGATGATAGAAAAACCCAAGGTTGAACTCAAGGAGCTTCCTGAACCAAAACCAAAAGCATTTGTGGCTCAAGAAAACTTATCAGAGGTTGACTGGAGTACTGAATTTGATGATGAACCAGTTACTCTCTCTATGGTTGCAATGAAGGAATATGATTGGAGCACAGCTTTTGATGAGGAACCAGGATGTACTACTTTGGATTCCACTGAAGATCTTGGAGGCTTTGACTGGAGCATGGTGAATGAAGATGCACCTGTCCTGCTGGCTTTGGTTGCTACTGCACCTACTTCATCTACTGCTACTGAGGTATGCTCTAAGTGCAATAATGTGTATCAAAAGGTACTTAGTGATTATGTGTCTGAAAGAGATAAACATAATAAAGCTAGGTCTGAAGTCTTAGGTTATCAATTGACCTTAGAGTCCTTAGAAGCTAAAATAATTACACATGAAAATAATGAAGTAGCTTGGGCTGAAAAATACCAACAACAGGACTATCAGTTAAAGTTAAGTGAATGGAAGTTAGGATGTAAGGTGTCTGAGTTAGAAAAGATAACTAAGGAAAGAGATGATTTGTTAGAAAAGCTTAAAAGTTGGAACAAAGCTGGTCTTTCTCATGTCCAGTTCTGTGAAAAACAAAGGAGAGCAAGTGTTACAACTGGTCTAGGTTATGGTGTTGAATATAGTAGCTCAGATGAGACCACACCTAGTCCTGAGGAAGAAGTCAAGTCAGAAGAACTCTCAACTAGTGAATTTGAAACTTGTTCAGAAGAAAACACATCTAGTGATGAGGAACCCATAAGCCCAACACCTCCTGAATTTAAGAAAGATGAAGGGTATCATGCTGTTCCTCCTACCACTGGCAACTTTCAACCACCTAGGGAGGATGTTTCTTGTTTTGGGGTAGACAGTCTAGAGTTTAGGAATAAACTTAAGGGTCAATCTAATTCAAGTAAACCTGAAGTCAAAGTTGAGATTCTTAAGAATCATAGGAATACTAAGGGATCAGAGAATAAAGTCAATAATAAGAGTTTCTCTAAACCTTTTACAAAACCAGCAGTATTTTCTCACTTTATTCAAAGGACTGCTAGTCACTCAGCAGTTCCTTCAAATAATTTTTTCCAACATACTGCTAATTTTAGGAACTCTTCTCATTATTCACCTAGAGGTCACACTGGTCTTGGCTATAACCCTCAAAGATCTGGATTTGGGTCAATGAATCAAAAATTGTGTTTTGTTTGTTATAGTCCTAATCATTTGATAAAAGATTGTACCCTACATTCAAATTACTTAAGTCAATATCCAAAGACCAGATCTGCACAACATAGGCCTACAGTAACTAAACCAGCTTCACCCAAACCTGTTTGGAATTATTCTAGAAGGGTCAATCATAGCAATTTCACTAAATCATATAGGTACCCTCCACAGAAAAGAACTTTTTCTAAACAACCAGTACCTACAGGTCATTCTTTTCAAGGTACTGGTAAGCCACAAAAAGTATTCTCTCAAAGTACTGTTAGGAGATTTTCACCTAATCAAGTTACTACTCATGTAAGACCAAATGTTTCAAAACGAGCTCCTGGACATGATACCAATTTTTCTACATCTAAAAGGCCTTACAATAGAGTACCTAAACCACAGACCTCAACACAAAAAGTTAAAACTATGTGGGTCAAAAAGGAAAGTACTGCTGGGGACAAACCAGTACTTTCAGAACATGTGGGTGAAAAAGAACATGCTGTTGTAAAAGAAAGTTGTTTTACTAACAAAGATCAAGTTTTTGAACAAAAGAAAGTTATTGATCATGTTTTAAAAGATAGTGGGAATTACATACTTAAAGATTTTAAGTATGTGACTCCACAAGGGGAACACAAGTCAGTAATGGCTTGGGTTCCTAAAAGAAACTAACTTTCTTATCTTTGTGCAGGGTAACCCAGAAGAGGAGCTTAAAGATCATTTGATTGTTGATAGTGGTTGCTCTGGAAGCATGACAGGAGAAAAGCAGATTCTGTCAGATTTTAAGCCATTTTTTGGAGGAAAAGTTGCACTTGGGGATGATGCTACTGGAGGGAGAATTATAGGCAAAGGAACTATCAAG
Organism: Artemisia annua; assembly: GCA_014162995.1. Lineage (NCBI taxonomy): Eukaryota > Viridiplantae > Streptophyta > Magnoliopsida > Asterales > Asteraceae > Artemisia > Artemisia annua. Next base: position 31,986 of record LBNU01031875.1, read on the forward strand.
ACTGGAAAGATTGACTTTGAGAATGTTAGCTATGTGAAGGAGCTCAAGTTCAATTTACTATCAGTTTCTCAGATCTGTGACAAGAAGTACCCTGTCTTGTTCACTGAAACAGAATGTTTAATTCTTTCACTTGAATTCAAGTTTGTAGCTGAAGAATTAGTGGTCTTAAGGGCACCAAGGACCAATGATGTGTACAGCATTGATATGAAGAATATCTTAGCTACTGAGAAGGTTACATGTTTAGTAGCTAAAGCATCAACTGAAGAAGCACATCTATGGCACAGAAGACTAGGTCATGTGAATTTCAAGAACATCAACAAGTTAGTCAGAGGTAATCTAGTTCGAGGTTTACCTTCCAAAACTTTCAAGACTGATCAATCATGCTTGGCCTGCAAGAAGGGTAAACAACGTAAAGCCTCCTGTAAGAAGCTTGAGGAAAGAACTGTAAGAGAACCTTTGGAGCTGTTGCATATGGATCTTTTTGGACCTGTTTCTGTTTCAAGCCTCAACAAGAAGAAATACTGCTTAGTTGTCACAGATGATTGCAGTCGTTTTAGTTGGGTCTTTTTCTTGGGATTTAAAGATGAGACATTTGATGCCATTCATGACTTAATCATCTCCCTAGAAAATCAGTTAAGACACAAGGTTAGAGGTATTAGATGTGACAATGGGACTGAGTTCAAGAACAAACTTATGGATGACTTTTGTGCTAACAAGGGGATCAAGAGGGAATTCAGTATTGCAAGAAATCCTCAGCAAAATGGAGTTGCAGAAAGAAATAACAGAACTTTGATAGAAGCAGCAAGGACTATGCTAGCAGACTCACTCTTACCTATTCAGTTTTGGGCTGAAGCAGTAAGTGCTGCTTGCTATATTTTGAATAGAGTTTCTATCACCAAACCTCAAATGAAGACACCCTATGAATTATTGATGGACAGAAAACCTAGTATCAGCTTTATGAAGCCTTTTGGATGTCCTCTTACTATTCTTAATACCATTGACAATTTGGGAAAATTTGATGGCAAGTCTGAGGAAGGATATCTCTTGGGTTATTCTACAAACAGTAAAGGTTTTCGGGTGTATAACAAAGTTACAAAGAAGGTTCAAGACTGTCTTCATGTTGAATTCCTTGAAGATCTACCAAACCAGAAAGGTAAAGGTCCTGATTGGATGTTTGATCTTGATATATTGACTCCTTCTATGAACTATGTGCCTGTTAGGGGGGAGAATCAAGTTGTCCATTCAGAAGAAGACAATTCACAGTTCATAGTTCATGGTGTCAATGCTAGTCCTACAGATGCTGACAAAGAACAAAGTACTGTCAATAAAAACCAAGGTACTGCTAATGATAAGCAAGATACTGTTAACTCAACCACAACAGTCTCTGATGAAGATCAAGCTATACAAGATGAATTAAATAGGATGCTTTTTCAAGAAACACTTGCAAAGTCCTATGAAGATGATCTAAGACGAGCTTATGAAGCAGAACAGACAAAAGAAAATTCTAAATCTTCAACTGACAGCACTTTGAAGAACAGTACTTTGGATCCCAGTACTTTGGATCAAAGTACTGCTACTCAAGATGAAGGTACTTCTAGGGGAATCAAGTCAAATACTTGGACAAATACTGAAGATTGGCCTGGTTCATCCATGCCTCCATTTGAAGAATCAGATGATGAGTTGCAAGATGAAGGAATTTTTGGTGAACAAGGTCCTGATCAAACAAATTTGGAAGATGATCTTACTGTACCAACAACTCACACTTCAAGAGTACATAAGAATCATCCTACAAACAAGATTATTGGTTCTCCTACTTCTGGTGTTCTTACAAGATCAAAAGCTAAAAGCATGACTAAGCCTCAAAATGCTTTACTTAGTTTTGTCTATAAACAGAACAGGTTGAATCATAAAGATCAACAGACTTGTTTATTTGCTTGCTTCATCTCTCAAGAAGAACCCAAGAACATAAAGCAAGCTTTATCCAAAGAAAGCTGGGTTGAAGCTATGCAAGAAGAACTTCTACAGTTTAAACTTCAAGAAGTTTGGGTTTTATGTGATTTACCTGATGGAATGAAGGTCATTGGTACAAGATGGGTTTTCAGAGTTAAAAGAGATGAAAGAGGTAATGTGATCAAGAACAAAGCAAGACTGGTTGCTCAAGGATACAGACAAGAAGAAGGAGTTGATTATGATGAAGTCTTTGCTCCTGTAGCAAGAATTGAAGCTATAAGATTATTTCTTGCTTTTGCCTCTTATATGAGATTCCCAGTTTATCAAATGGATGTCAAGAGTGCCTTTCTTTATGGCAAAATTACAGAAGAGGTTTATGTCAAACAACCTCCTGGTTTTGAAGATCCTGAACATCCAAACAAAGTCTACAAAGTTGTTAAAGCACTGTATGGTCTTCATCAAGCCCCTAGAGCTTGGTATGAAAGACTTTCAAATTTTCTGTTACAACATGGCTATAGGAGAGGAGCCATTGATAAGACTTTGTTCATTAAGAGAGACAAAAAGGATATCATGCTAGTTCAAGTGTATGTGGATGATATTATTTTTGGTGCTACAAAACAATCCATGGTGAAAGAGTTTGAAGAACTTATGCAAAAAGAATTTCAGATGAGTTCAATGGGTGAGTTGACTTTCTTTTTGGGACTTCAAGTTAAACAGTCAAGTACTGGTATTTTCAAAAGCCAAGATAAGTATGTCACTGACATTCTTAAGAAGTTTAATCTCAATACTATCAAGCCAGTCACTACACCTATTAAATCCTCAAACTCACTTGGAAAGGATAAAGATGGAAAACCAGTGGAAGTCAAGCTTTACAGATCAATGGTTGGGTGTATTATGTACTTAACTGCATCAATACCTGATATTATGTTTGCAGTCTGTTTATGTGCAAGATATCAAGTTTCGCCCAAGGTTTCACACATGAATGCTGTTCAAAGGATCTTTGCTTATCTCAAGTATCAACCTAAATTAGGATTGTAGTATCCTAGAGAGTCACCTTTTCACTTGCAAGCCTTTTCAGATAGTGACTATGCTGGAGATAACTTTGATAGAAGATAAACCACTGGTGGATGTCAATATCTTGGAAGAAGATTAGTTTCATGGCAATGTAAGAAACAAACAATTGCAGCAACCTCATCTACTGAAGCAGAATATGTTGCAGCTGCAAGTTGTTGTGGACAAGTGCTTTGGATGCAAAATCAGCTTTTGGATTATGGATTTAATTTCAAGAATACTCCTATCAACATTGATAATGAGAGTACTATCTGTATTGTGAAGAATCCAGTGTATCATTCAAAGACCAAGCACAT
>LBNU01031875.1:44146-75293 GCA_014162995.1 Artemisia annua
AAAGGCTTTGATGTTACAAGATTTAAGCATTTGGTGGTAAGTATTGGTATGATTAATTTTTAGGCCTACTTTTGAGGGGAGGCATAGCAGTTGTTTCTTATTTTAGGGGAGGCTACATTCATCATTCATTCTAAGAAACAACACTTTTATTCATAAAAGTCACAGTACATTCATCTTGAAGACAAAGACATTACACCAACAGAGTTACACATTAAAAGCAAACCTACACCAATCCTACTACAACCTAGAAAACCTACTCCATAGGCTTTTTCCCTTTTCCCTTGTTGTGCTTTGCCTTCTGAGATTTCTTTCTCTTCTCTTCAAAAGATGCTTGCATCTTTGGGCATGGAAGGAACAGCACTTGCTTTGGAGGACGTTCTGGCTTTGATGGCTTCTCACTTGGGCCTTCATGAGCAGACCAATTCATGTTCTTCATTGCAGATTCCAAGGCATGAGTCAAAGCAATTGGCAGTTCTTTGGCTAGTTGTGTAGGAGGATCAGCAGTTGGTGTCTTTCTCTTGGTGTTTCTCTTGGAGGAACCTGTTGTCATAGGAGGAAAATAGCTACTCCATCCTGTTGAAGAATCAGAACTAGGGTCAGAATAATACTTTATTTCATTATCTGAATCAGTATCTGATGAAGTGTACACAAATGGTGATTTGCTCATGGTGATGTTGTGTGGTAATAAGGAGATTATTGAAGTTTTTGGGATGCTTTTGTGATGAAGATACATATGGATGAAGAGTCTTTTTATAGGCAATTGAGTTCTGTATGGTGAAAGTACTGCTCAACGGCTATGTGAAAGTACTGTTATGCTGACGTGGAAGTACTGTTACTATACAACGGTCAATTCTTTATGGTAACTGTTATTTAAAAATTGGAAAGAAATACGGGATAAAAAAAACAACCTTTCGTATTTATTGGGATTTGATTTTATAAATCTTACCCATATTTACTTATCCCTATCACTCTTTTCTCTTTCTTTAAAACTTTCACTTCACCTTCGCCGTTTTTCACAAATTACTTTCACATACCATACACAAATGGCTCGTTCAACATGTAATCGTCACAATATGGTAGCCAATTTAGATAAGACTGAATTCAATGCTGCTTTTCATGATATCATTGATTTTCTTGCTGGGTCTCCAATCAACTATGCTATTTTGGTTAACCCTGATGTGATTGGACCCTGGATTCAAGAATTTTGGGCTACTTGATGCGTGGTTTTGTGACCTTACAACAGGTTTTACCTCTCGAGGGATCTCAAGAGGCTTACAACCCCACCATGCAGTGTACCTGACCGATGTAGTATAGGATAGTGGTAAGTACGGGGGATTGATCATTCTCTCACAGGGAATAGTGTTCGTTAGGATAGAAAAACTACTCTAATAGGTCTAAGGGTGGAAGGAAGATTCTTTTTGTATTTTTATGTTTTATGGAAAGCAAGTAAAATCTCGGTTTTGGAAGAAAGGCGGAATTAGTTGCTAGTCAACTAACCCAAGTTTACTATTTATGCAAATTAAAATAAAATAAATATCTAAACTATTGTGGTTGTGAAAACAATATGGAGAAAGTTGTGTTTACTTAGATTTCCTTACTCCCTAACTATCTTTTACCGGTTAATTGATATGTATTTTACTTGNTTTCCCTTCAAAAGTACCTAAAATGAGAAAAGAAACGACTTTGGGTGAAATCCAAACCAAAAACATACGAATTAGGACTCAAACCGACCCCTAAAAACGTAACATTTTTCGTCTCATCATGTAACCTGTTATAGGTGTGGAAAGAAAAGGCATTACATGCATGAATGTTGAGAACCAAGAGTAAAGAAAGGGAGACTCACAACGAATTTAATATATTAAATTTTTACTGAACCTAATTAAATACTTAAACAACTAATAATGGATTGTAGAACCGGTAATCAGTAAACATTCAAAAATTGGATGTATTAAATTGTTTTAAGCTAATATCGTGACGTGTTTGGTTTAACAAATACGAATACGTGTTGAACTTAAACTTGTCGGGAAATATTGTATTTGCAAAAATTGTGTTTTAATAAAGTCACGATGACTTGGAAACATTTTATTTCAAACCTATTTTATTAAAAACCCGACAATGATCTAAACCTATAGTGTTATTAACTTGTAAACTTAATTATTCGTTATATTAATTCATGTTCCCTTAAATAAACTTTTCTAAACTTAAATTATATTTCCAAATCAAATTGATTTATCTAAAACTATTTGGGGTTACTGGGTAAATAGCGAAACTTATCACTAAGTCATTCTTTTAATGTTTTCTTTCATCCTTCTCTTGTTGTTCATCCTTTGCTTTTCCATAATTCTTATTTAGGTTTGAGTTATACCTTGAGTCTATGTTTTCTTACCACCATAAGAAATGTTAATGTTGGAATTCCTTACATTAGTATTAAACATTTTTATGAAATTGATAATGGACTTTTTACAAACATTTTTATGAATATTCCACGAAAACAAAAGTACTTTTGAAATCTCATACATTTCATACTATTCTCGCAGGACATATTCTGAGATGAACCATATAATCAATAGGTTATGCCGAGTCAGTACCGTTGTACCTTGCTATTGTTTGATACTTGTGATATTTTTGATTCTTCATTGCTAAGATGAGTTTATAGACCCACTTTTAATCTTAATATTTGTTTGCTAAACTTTGGGGTGTGAAACATGCAAAACTTTGATTTGGACCTAAACTAAAATTATGATTTTATTAAAACTATTGTGTGGGAATTAGCCGAAGTCCTTGAACCCCTTTTTGCCCAAAAAATTCATTAACCATTAATTTCTGCGGGAAGCGGGAGTGTTATAGATAGATCTATCGGGGGTGACTCCCCCGCCCGTTGTTGGTCAAGCCAACGTGTCGGGCGTATACCATTATGGAACTCAAGTGTATCGGGGTAAAACACTTGCCGAACCTATATATTTACCATGTTTTCTAGAGCATGCACAGAGTCGGAGCTTTGGTTGCATGAAACCTAGTGCTGGCGTGATAGACACTATTTTTGTTGAACAACACTATATGCGTGTAGTGCCTGTATATTTTGATTAGGGTCCAACCTATTGTTTTACGTTTAAACCTATGAACTCACTAGCTCTTTGCTGACTTTTTAGCACTCTCTAGACTACTAAGAACAAAATCGCCCTAGACACTACCACAACACAAGGATCAAATGACAAACACATAAATTATCCAATAAAAGCGATAAATAAACCAGGGAATCGAATCATAACAGCAGTCAATTCATAACTAGGCTAACATAATAAGTGTTTAGCCGATCATATTATAAAGTACAGCAAATGTAATGATTAAAACTGTAAAATAAATAAACATTATGTTTGATATAATTACTCTACCAACTATCGGAACTCACCTATGACATACTTAAGAAGAACGAACAACAAGAAACACTTCAGTGGTCTTGTGATGATGAAGAAACCTATCAACCCATATCGTTGAGCTTGCTAGTCTTCTATGCAAAAACTTCATGATCTAGCCTTTAAGAGGAACCTAGAGAATAACTAAAGAAAAGCTACATTGATGATCCTTGAATATTAGGTTAGAGAAGTAAGAATATAAAGAGAATATATATCTTAAAGTGGTGAGGAGAAATGAAGAAATGGTTCACTATTTATAGGCAAAAGATCCTCCGATAAGCCAGATCTGGCGGATCCCTTCCCAGAGGGATCCGCCCAGTGTAATCCAAGGGATTCAGTGGCTGGGTAAGTCCAGTCCGGAGTTTAGGTTACAATTCTTGGTTTTGGGTCATTGGTTATGGACTATGGGTCATGGGTCATGGACTATGGGTCATGGTTACCCAACATGATGTCATGCATGATGCAAAGCATACTTTGGGTCATGGGTTATGGACTTTGGGTTATGGGTTATTGACTTTACCCATTTTGATGTCATGCATGATGTAATGCATATGGGCTATGTGTTATGGGTCATGAGTCATAGGTTTTGGGCTATGGATCATAGATCACTCATTCTATTTTACTTACATTTTTATTAAGTAGTTTAACTATGTATTTTATAAAAATGTAAGTAACAAATATTACTTTTAAGTGTTTTATAAAATTGGTTTTGACTATAAGTAAACTATAAATATTTGATGGTGTATTTGTTTAGTGAGATGAATTAGAAAACTATTAGCTCGAAAACTTAAGTCTTTTATTTTTCTCATTAAAATGATTTTACGTTTGTTATTAACAAAATATATAAAGATCATAAAATATAAATAAACGTTTTTACGGTTTATTTGTATTAACATTTAGGATCCCTTAATCCAGGTTTGAACTGACATTTCAACGTATCCCGTGAGTTAGTGGGATACACGTCAACAGACTGTCTCTCCATTCCTATTGCTAGCCCAGGAATGGAGCCACAACTTTCATTGTCACGAGATGCTTTTTATGTTGTTAAAAGACATCTGCAGATAAATTTACAAATTTCCTTTAGTTTCATATTAACACCCAAATAAATTAAAAAAAAATAATAAAAAAATAAATAAATAAATTTGATTTATTAGTTCAGGATCCATATTACACTATTTGCATAAGATCTTCTAGGGCATACACTTCTACGAGATAGCCTTTAGGTAGGTGACATCGACCAATTGTGCTTTAGGCAAAACTCCTGCCTCGAGACTCCAGCAAAGCCAGGCATGTTTAGTCGCTTCATGGACCTTGGGTCCCCTATGGCAGCATACCATTAGACAACACCATAGAGCATGCGGTCTTGCTAATAATTGGCTTTTGCTAGGTCATTTGACCAATGATTCCAAGGGCAACCTCATACCACGTCAGCCGTGTACCCACAGACACCGAGCTAGAGCATCAACTGTCTGTAGGGTCTGAGCTAGGAGAGTGTAACAACTATGAGTGGTGCAAACACAGTCTAAGATGTCAAGGTTTCTCACACTCATTACATGAATGCCTCCTAGTATTTCCCTAATGTTTTATTAGTAACGAAATTTTTTTTCCTGACCATATGTCCCAAAATTTTCATCTTTTACACAAACTGTAAAATGATATGTGCAAAGGAATAATAAAAACATTCTATATTTATGTTTTTAAAACTTCAGGTTGGAAACAACGGTTTTATGTTTTATATAATTACCCAGCACATATACACCCATATAGTGCATAAAACATAGCACCCAGTATTACAGTCAGCCATTTTATTGTCTGCCTTATGAGCCAATAGAAGAACATACGGTCATTCCTAAGGGTCAAAATGACACATGGTAGGAGTTAAACCTAGGTCTCAAAAATGGTTAGAGTTCTTTAGACCTTGGTAAAAACTCAACCATTTTTTGGTTTCATGATTTAAAATGGTAATACCATTATTCACTAATTCATTCATGAGAACTTTGTATCTGGTGAATGTCTTAGAGACTGATTCATGTTCAAGGTGTTTTAAGGTATTGTATGCAAGTTTTAGGTCCATGAATCTATTTTCTTTGACTTCAAAAGGACTCCAAAATATTATAATCAAGTCTTAACATGCCTTTTTAGCTACGGGACAATTAATGATCAGTCCATCACAACATCTGGTAAGGATGATATGATGATACTTTTGAGGTGTTGGTCTTGATTTACCTCCCTTTTTTTCACCATTATTCCATTGAGCTTTAGGTTTGTTAAGACCAGCAGCGGTTTTAGGAACATATGGACCATCAATAAGAAACTGAATGAGGTAAGGTTCCATAAAAGCAATGTGACATAAAAACCTTTTCTTCCATTTGGTAAATCTCCCCTCTTCTAGTTAGGAGCAACAATGACATAAACTGCTCTTTAAGTCTAGAAGTTGCAGTACATCAGATGTTGAAATGGTAGGATCTTGATTTTAAAAACTTTTTGGGCAGTTTTAAAGAACTTTTATAAATCAAACTGCTCAGATACCACATGTTATTCCCTTTAGAGTTATTATAACATAATATAACTAAGTTAAATCACTCTCCATGTAATCCGATGTGTAGATTATAGCAAGTATAGGTAAAGAAGTTTAAATAGTAAAAACACAACAAGGTTTTCTAACATTTAATATTCTTATAAGAAATTAATCAAAGAATTTGACAAAGTTTGTTTGCAGAGTAACAACATTAGTTGAATGACAATTTTAAGTGATCTCTTCTCAAATTAAATACAAACCTAAGTTACGGTTTAAGTAAGAATTTATACTTGCTTATTGAGTTGTTTAGCGGCTTAAGTTCTATTCGTGGAGTAAATGCTCTCAAATGTGTTTCACATTAATTGCAAGAGGTGCATTAACTCTTTTACAAACATTTTTTTTATAGTATAGAATTAGGGTTTCCAAAAGTATCTACTTTATACTTGTTGAGCATTTAATGGGTTGGTGAGATATGCATTAAATGCTTCTCCTTTAGGTACGCTATAAACTCTTTTATGAAGACTTTTCTTTATTCCTTTTTGCTTTAGTAGATTTTCCCACCTTTACTTTTAGATACTTAAGATTCTTTGCTCGGTATCTTGGTGAATGAGGAGATCAAAACATTGTCCAGTGAGGCATTGCCATCCTCACTGAACTAAACTTCTTCTTTGGATCTTGTACTTCAATAGTTGATCTCCATCGACACTGAAGCGAAAACTGTTTTTCTTCAAGAACTCAAAAGGGACAATTCTCAGCGATTAAGTTATGATTAGGCTATTTAATGTTCAAATTTATTCAGAAACTGCTGGACACTGAAATTGCCCAACAAATCCAAATCAAACCCACTTCCAGTTGACGTGTACCTCCACAACCACAAACATTACAACCATCCTCCTCTATTTTTTCTTTCGGTGGCATTTGAGAGGGTATTGTAACCCCAAGTAAATAGAGGGTGGAGATCATAGGGACATGGTTTTATAAAGTTTTGATTTAATTGATCAATTTTGTGTAAATTTTTGTTTCTTTATGAAGGCTCGCATTTCTATTTATGCTCATGATATTTATTGAGAAAAAAAATACTAAAAGAAAATAGGATGATGATGGTTTGTGCATGCAGGGTGGTGGTGGATGCTCATGATGTGTGTCTATGTGTTTTGTGGTTCTTTGATTCTTTTAAACGTATGTTTTTATACATTTTTTTAGTGTTCTTAATCCATTTTATTTTTTTTATATTGTTTAGAAGGTAAGGTTATGAAGTGTGAGTTCATGAAAGATGATCGTAACAGTGATGTGATTTTGCTTTTAGAAAAAGAGGTTGAGTATGAGTAAGGCTACGGTTAAAAACCACCGACATGTCAAGATCGAAATTCGAAAGGTAGATCATTTCCGTAACGTTTTCGCAGAAAGGTGTACATGTGTTTGGCACGAAAGAGTCTCACCTGAGTGGCACATATGAAATTTAACGGTAAATATAAACCGAATGTTTGGTCAAAGAGCCTCTCTATTGCAAATCGACAATCACACACCAATGTTATTAATGAAGTTAAAAAAACCAAATGTGCAATTTTATGTAAACACATATTTTTTTAAATAACTCCGGGAATTTATTAAGTTTTTTAATGAATTAGCATCTAGAGATTCCGAGGACGCCAATCCCCAACGTGTTTCTCTAGACATAACCATCAAACTATATTTTGGTATAATTACATCTGGGGTGCGGATGGGGGAGGGGATGTTGGGGGTTCTTGAGAATGCACAAGAACCTCATGGATTTTTTTTGCGTAGTGTAAAATTATGTCAAAGATATCGATTTTTCCAACATGCATCTTGTCCACAATTTTTAAATTCCAATTTTTCTGTGCTTCTCATAAAATGAACCTCATTACTTTTGAACCTGCGTCTACAACTGGTTACACCATATGTTAATGAATAATTTGATTTCCCTACAACTCTATGTAATTATGCTAGTTTACTAGAAACATTCTTACATATAAGTCATGCACAATTAGTCAAATGAATAATTATCATACCAAATGTTATTGACGAAACAAATTGAACAGGTAAAGTGTGGCCCTTAACTTTGATGTAAATTGGTTGAAAACATAAGGAAAGCATGCAATACTATGTTTAAACTTATGTACAAGTTGATCGAAAAATGAGGTGAAAACAGGACAAACATGCATACGTTTTGTTTTAAGGTTCCTTGCTAGTTATTATGTTTACGTACAACTGCGAACTTCTTTTTCAAATCTTTGAGCTTGATTAGTATCTCTTGGAACGTTGGTCGGGAATGTGGATCACTGACCATAAAAAAATAATCTTAATCATTTGTCATATTTTAAACATTTTATAAAGAAATATTCTTATGAATTAATAGAGATTAACCTATGCCAACAACTTTCAATAAGCAAAGCCCACATTGGATCCACTTCTTTTGGAATTTCAAGTCTTTGATTCATAAACCCCACCGCTCCAATAACCTACAAGCATTATACGTATAGTTGCAATTTGTATCAAAATATGTTTTTAAATAAAAGATTGACAAAACTCATTAATTTTGTAATAATGTCCAAAAATAGATGCATATATCCAAGTAAAATTAGTGCCGTTTATGTATATTCCTTTGCTTTGAGAATGTGTTATCTATAAGCTCGAATGTTAAAGCAAGGATATGCATCTATTAACCACAACAAAATTGAATTGATACTTGTTATAACATACCTGCATAGGATTAACATTATCCCAAGGAATCTTCTCCGTAGCAATTTCCCACAACACCACGCCATAACTATATACGTCGGACCTAGAGATTACCAATCACTGAGCAAATATTGGATACATGTCATTCAATAACAATTCATAATGTAAGAAAAATATTTCCAGTTACGGGGCTCACTTTTCGTCTGCTTGCTCATTACGAAGAATTTCGGGAGCCATCCATTGAGGCTACAAGATAAAAGTTTATCAATTGAGGTAGTGGATCCTTTTACAGAGTTTTGCGTAATTACATCTCGTTGACTTAATTCACTTGTCGAAATAATATTCAATTATCTGACTCTTGTGTAGTTTGGGTAATACCATTATTCACTAATTCATTCATGAGAACTTTGTATCTGGTGAATGTCTTAGAGACTGATTCATGTTCAAGGTGTTTTAAGGTATTGTATGCAAGTTTTAGGTCCATGAATCTATTTTCTTTGACTTCAAAAGGACTCCAAAATATTATAATCAAGTCTTAACATGCCTTTTTAGCTACGGGACAATTAATGATCAGTCCATCACAACATCTGGTAAGGATGATATGATGATACTTTTGAGGTGTTGGTCTTGATTTACCTCCCTTCTTTCACCATTATTTCATTGAGCTTTAGGTTTGTTAAGACCAGCAGCGGTTTTAGGAACATATGGACCATCAATAAGAAACTGAATGAGGTAAGGTTCCATAAAAGCAATGTGACATAAAAACCTTTTCTTCCATTTGGTAAATCTCCCCTCTTCTAGTTAGGAGCAACAATGACATAAACTGCTCTTTGAGTCTAGAAGTTGCAGTACATCAGATGTTGAAATGGTAGCATCTTGATTTTAAAAACTTTTTGGGCAGTTTTAAAGAACTTTTATAAATCAAACTGCTCAGATACCACATGTTATTCCCTTTAGAGTTATTATAACATAATATAACTAAGTTAAATCACTCTCCATGTAATCCGATGTGTAGATTATAGCAAGTATAGGTAAAGAAGTTTAAATAGTAAAAACACAACAAGGTTTTCTAACATGTAATATTCTTATTAGAAATTAATCAAAGAATTTGACAAAGTTTGTTTGCAGAGTAACAACATTAGTTGAATGACAATTTTAAGTGATCTCATCTCAAATTAAATACAAACCTAAGTTACGGTTTAAGTAAGAATTTATACTTGCTTATTGAGTTGTTTAGCGGCTTAAGTTCTATTCGTGGAGTAAATGCTCTCAAATGTGTTTCACATTAATTGCAAGAGGTGCATTTACTCTTTTACAAACATTTTTTTTATAGTAGAGAATTAGGGTTTCCAAAAGTATCTACTTTACACTTGTTGAGCATTTAATGGGTTGGTGAGATATGCATTAAATGCTTCTCCTTTAGGTACGCTATAAACTCTTTTATGAAGACTTTTCTTTATTCCTTTTTGCTTTAGTAGATTTTCCCACCTTTACTTCTAGATACTTAAGATTCTTTGCTCGGTATCTTGGTGAATGAGGAGATCAAAACATTGTCCAGTGAGGCATTGCCATCCTCCCTGAACTAAATTTCTTCTTTGGATCTTGTACTTCAATAGTTGATCTCCATCGGCACTGAAGCGAAAACTGTTTTTCTTCAATAACTCAAAAGGGACAATTCTCAGCGATTAAGTTATGGTTAGGCTATTTAATGTTCAAATTTATTCAGAGACTGCTGGACACTGAAATTGCCCAACAAATCCAAATCAAACCCACTTCTAGTTGACGTGTACCTCCACAACCACAAACATTACAACCATCCTCCTCTATTTTTTCTTTCGGTGGCATTTGAGGGTGGCATTTGAGAGGGTAGTAAATAGAGGGTGGAGATCATAGGGACAGGGTTTTATAAAGTTTTGATTTAATTGATCGATTTTGTGTAAATTTTTGTTTCTTTATGAAGGCTCGCATTTCTATTTATGCTCATGATATTTATTAAAAAATACTAAAAGAAAATAGGATGATGATGGTTTGTGCATGCAGGGTGGTGGTGGATGCTCATGATGTGTGTCTATGTGTTTTGTGGTTCTTTGATTCTTTTAAACGTATGTTTTTATACATTTTTTTAGTGTTCATAATCCATTTTATTAGTTTTATATTGTTTAGAAGGTAAGGTTATGAAGTGTGAGTTCATGAAAGATGATGGTAACAGTGATGTGATTTTGCTTTTAGAAAAAGAGGTTGAGTATGAGTAAGGCTACGGTTAAAAACCACCGACATGTCAAGATCGAAATTCGAAAGGTAGATCATTTCCGTAACGTTTTCGCAGAAAGGTGTACATGTGTTTGGCACGAAAGAGTCTCACCTGAGTGGCACATATAAATTTAACGGTAAATATAAACCGAATGTTTGGTCAAAGAGCCTCTCTATTGCAAATCGACAATCACACACCAATGTTATTAATGAAGTTAAAAAAACCAAATGTGCAATTTTATGTAAACACATATTTTTTTAAATAACTCCGGGAATTTATTTAGTTTTTTCATGAATTAGCATCTAGGGATTCCGAGGACGCCAATCCCCAACGTGTTTCTCTAGACATAACCATCAAAACTATATTTTGGTATAATTACATCTGGGGTGCGGATGGGGGAGGGAATGTTGGGGGTTCTTGAGAATGCACAAGAACCTTATGGATTTTTTTTGCGTAGTGTAAAATTATGTCAAAGATATCGATTTTTCCAACATGCATCTTGTCCACAATTTTTAAATTCCAATTTTTCTGTGCTTCTCATAAAATGAACCTCATTACTTTTGAACCTGCGTCTACAACTGGTTACACCATATGTTAATGAATAATTTGATTTCCCTACAACTCTATGTAATTATGCTAGTTTACTAGAAACATTCTTACATATAAGTCATGCACAATTAGTCAAATGAATAATTATCATACCAAATCTTATTGACGAAACAAATTGAACAGGTAAAGTGTGGCCCTTAACTTTGATGTAAATTGGTTGAAAACATAAGGAAAGCATTCAATACTATGTTTAAACTTATGTACAAGTTGATCGAAAAATGAGGTGAAAACAGGACAAACATGCATACGTTTTGTTTTAAGGTTCCTTGCTAGTTATTATGTTTACGTACAACTGCGAACTTCTTTTTCAAATCTTTGAGCTTGATTAGTATCTCTTGGAACGTTGGTCGGGAATGTGGATCACTGACCATAAAAAAATAATCTTAATCATTTGTCATATTTTAAACATTTTATAAAGAAATATTCTTATGAATTAAGAGATTAACCTATGCCAACAACTTTCAATAAGCAAAGCCCACATTGGATCCACTTCTTTTGGAATTTCAAGTCTTTGATTCATAAACCCCACCGCTCCAATAACCTACAAGCATTATACGTATAGTTGCAATTTGTATCAAAATATGTTTTTAAATAAAAGATTGACAAAACTCATTAATTTTGTAATAATGTCCAAAAATAGATGCATATATCCAAGTAAAATTAGTGCCGTTTATGTATATTCCTTTGCTTTGAGAATGTGTTATCTATAAGCTCGAATGTTAAAGCAAGGATATGCATCTATTAACTACAACAAAATTGAATTGATACTTGTTATAACATACCTGCATAGGATTAACATTATCCCAAGGAATCTTCTCCGTAGCAATTTCCCACAACACCACGCCATAACTATATACGTCGGACCTAGAGATTACCAATCACTGAGCAAATATTGGATACATGTCATTCAATAACAATTCATAATGTAAGAAAAATATTTCCAGTTACGGGGCTCACTTTTCGTCTGCTTGCTCATTACGAAGAATTTCGGGAGCCATCCATTGAGGCTACAAGATAAAAGTTTATCAATTGAGGTAGTGGATCCTTTTACAGAGTTTTGCGTAATTACATCTCGTTGACTTAATTCACTTGTCGAAATAATATTCAATTATCTGACTCTTGTGTAGTACTCCCTCTGTCTCATAATAAATGTCCACTTGGACTTTTTTTAGTCTTTTTTCTTCAACTTTGACCATTAATATTTTTCTTTGTGTTATATAATACTTGATGAAAATTATACCAAATGAAATTACATTTAAAACCCAATCAATTCATATATTTTTCATCAAGTATCACATAACACAAATAAAAATATTTTTGGTCAAAGTTTAATAAGAAAGACTCAAAAAAGTCTAAGTGGACATTTATAATGGGACGGAGGTAGTAGTATCCTAGTACGTGAAGATAGAAATTACTTTTGCAGACTTTTGCTATTTAGGGTGCGTCATGTATGACGTTTGTTAAGAGATATGATTGCATCAAATCCATAGTACCTACCAAATATGATAGGAGGCAACTATCAATTTATCATATACATTCTATCAATTTATCATACCATCTTTATATCAAAGTCATACCTATAGTGATTCCTCGTAGCATACCAAACGCACCCTTAACTTTTTTAGTGATTGTTTGTTAAATTATTTTTATTACTGATGGGTATTTTTAAGTAAATAAAATGTGGTTTCTAATGTTTTAAAATAAAATATTCATATAAGAACTTGCTTCCATATGTATTTTTTATAGGTTGTAATCTAATAATGTTTTGGTTATCATATGG
Source organism: Artemisia annua (assembly GCA_014162995.1). Taxonomy (NCBI): domain Eukaryota; kingdom Viridiplantae; phylum Streptophyta; class Magnoliopsida; order Asterales; family Asteraceae; genus Artemisia; species Artemisia annua. The sequence continues at coordinate 57,418 of LBNU01031875.1, forward strand.
TTCATGAATCTGGTCGAACCAGTCGGACTAGTGAACTGGTAAGATAACCAGATCGATGTTCGGTCCAATTTTCAAAACCTTTGTTAACATATATTAGTTGAGAACTATGCATAAAAATTGGTGCAGAATATTAGTTGAGAAAAATTATATTATATTATACATTATATATATTGATGAAATTTGAATGTTAAATAAGCCATTTTGCCAATTCTTATTTATCTTTGTGTTGTTTACTAGAGTAGTTTCTGGAATAAATAAACTGTGAAAAATGGTAATTTTCGAAAATATTTTATACTGCNAAAGGTTGTTTTAATACCGACTAAAAAGGATTTTTGGAGAATGAGGAAGATGATACGAGCCGATGTTTGTGGACTAGTAGTGGTCAGGATGGGTGTGTTCAGATGTATTACATTCTTTTGAATGATGTTGTAGATTCTGCCATAAAAGTAACGTATGAGCATTCAATGAAAGATGGTGCTGGAGAAGTTTTGTTGAATTTTTTGCCTATTATTGTGGCCACTTCTATATATATAATAAAAGAAGGTTTTTTTGAAAATTCTGCCACCTCATTAAAGCCATGTTGGCACTAAAAGCCACCTCACTAATGCCACCTCACAAATGCCACGTAATCTATAAGAGCTTCTACAGCCATTTAATGCGTTCGTTTGACTTTTGACCGTGAATCAATATGAAGCGACAGTTATGCAAGGAAAGTTGCCATATCTTTTTCTCAATTGCAAGATTAACATTGAAATCGTTATTCACTTTCTTATTTAGTATCCCAATCAACTTTCCCAATTATAACCAAATTGGTTATTTAATTTCAATCTCATCTCATTTTCTCTCAATCAAATATATGGAATTAATTCTTCAACTACTCTACCTTTCAATCCAAGATATACTATACAGTCTAATTTTCAAAATCCAATTTTACCATTCATAATACCGAATTCCAGACGAACACGATTGGTAATTGCTATTTCTAATTTTAAAGCTTATTAACATTTAGGGTTTTTTAATTTTGGCCGTATGGGATGAATGGTTGACTGTTCATGTCAAAGATTATTAACAGTTGTCTCAGAATGATTAATTCTCGCTGTCAAATCTTTCTATACAAAATGGATTATGTTTAATGGATTAATTATAACTAATTTTAAACTAATTCAACATTATTATGGTTTTCTGGGATTCGAAGTTTGGATTAAGGGTGCCTAAGTTTCAAACAGAAAGTTATTTTTTTAGTAATATGGTTTGATTAATCCAGTTAGTTGATGTTTAGTTTTAGTTATCATGTGTTTGATGAAGCATTATTAACATGTTCGGTAAGTGTTCAATGAATTGACTTGTACAAAAGCTAATAGAAATAAAAATATTTGTATATATACTTCTATGATCTCGATTTGAGTTTATTTGATGTTAATGATGAGGTTGATAAATAATATATTATCAATGGTAGTCATCGATTGAACGGTGACTTTAGTTCAGGGCTCTTTGATAAACGCATTGGAGAGTTGTTGCAAACATGGTACTATATTTTGTTTTCTTTTTCATATCTTTGTGAAATACGTCCTCCCCGAGTATGCTACTATTTCTTTAGATTAATATATTTATCGTGCAAAATTTTGTCCATTCCATCTGTAACTTGAATAGCAAAGTTCAATTCACATTTGAATAGGCTTTTGTGGGCATCAATGGGAGATTCACTTTGATTTGTATTGTAGGATTTTGAAGACATGCTAAACAGGACCATGAGATATCCATTTTGGTATTGCATTGGTATTGCATTTTGGTGCCTTTGCAGGTATATGTTTCCAAGTTCTTGATATATTCTTCAAATTAAGTTGGTGTTAGAACAGGTAGGCCTTTATGGCTCTTAGCTTATAGTTTCAACACTTTTCTTTTCTTTTCTTTTTATCAATATTTTTTATGTAATATGGTCTTAGTAATGTAGATTTTGACCGTCTACGTGAATACATTAATCCTCAATGTGTAAAAGCTTTTGCAAGGATTTATTCCTTTCTGTGTGTTTTGACGTTTGCATGAAGCCACTGGGACTCAAACTTGCTAAGGTTGGAGATGGGTAAACTGGTTGTCTAAGAGCTTTATACTTTTTGGCAAACTCTTTTGAACGGGTCGATTCGAGAACATAGTAATCTTCTGTGGTGGAATTCCTACAACCATCTTCTAAAATGTACTTATTGGCTGAAAAAATGAATGTTTTCAAATATCAAATTTAAAGTAGGGTGAATCTTAACCATATGCCTAATTTTCTTTGTATTTGAAAACTTTCTATCTCACTATTTTGTACATTTGATGTTTATTTATTATTTATTTTTCTGTCTTTCATGCCTATTGTTATTCATAGGGCTTACAAGGGGAGGAAAGTGGTCAGATTGGATGGACTCGTGAACCTCGTCATCTTCTCAGCTCGACTCATATAAGAAAATTGTGTATGAATACATGAGTCTATAATGGTATATTAAGTTTAAATTATATATACAACTCACGCAATTATACCACATCTCCCTAACTTTCAAAATGCATGATATGTTAGCACCACCTTTTTCTGTGCCCATCAAATTTTAATCGAAGATTAAAACACAGAGATTTAGTAGGATGATTTGCGAGGTTTGGAAAAATTAGCAACAACCATATACATGCTCATCGATCATCATAATAGTTGATCAAATGTAACTATTGAGCAAAAAGTCATTTGCCTTACTTGGTGTAATGTTGTAATGCTACGTATTTATTTGTCTTGAATAAAAAGGGTTGCCAATGATGTACTACTACTACATTTTGTGTTAGTTATACTATGAATGGATTGAGTTTTTAGATTTTGTTAATTATTTTTTGTATTCATGTGTTGTTGCTACGTTATAAACTTTTGAATTAAGCATTAAAAATATAATAATCTTTTTTGCATGTTGATATTTCGATCACAAGTTAAAGCTTTATTTTGTACATTTTTGTAAGCTACCCGTGATTTATCACGGGTTTATTGGCTAGTAAACTTATATCACATTTCTCATTAAAAACCCTAACCCTAAATTTTTTTCTCTCCCCTCTCCTCTCATAACCGGCCGCGCCGTGCGACTAACACACCGCCGCCACCTCCAAACACCACCACCACTCCCACACCTAGGGTTTACTCGTATATATAAACTGCACACACGAATTAACGCTACTATACGTCGTCACCATTATGCGCCAGTGATCCTCTAACAGTAATTGGGTTATTTTGCTAACAAAATAGAGTTCATAAAATCAAGAAAGAAATTTTGAATTACCGTTCCTATCCCCGCCTTGGTGTTCAGGTGTGTGTGATACCTAATTCGGGAGAGGCCAAAGTCACCGACCTGAAAGCTTCTATAGTATTAGTGTAAAGAAAACATAGAGAAAGGATGGACGAGGACAAAATTAAGTTGGTAAAAGCAGACCTTAACAGTCCAATTCTTATCAACAAGAAGATTAGAAGACTTCAAATCACGGTGAACAATAGGCGGGCTGTAATGATGAAGATAATTCATGCCACGTGCCTATTTATAAATCAATCACGAATAAGAGGAAAGATAAGTTAAACTAAGCCGGATGGGAATGATAAATAGTATGGTCTACTTACAATATCCATGGCAAAATGAAGACGACGTCTCCAATCTAATCGGGTTGTGTTTCTTTGGAGTACACGAAACAAACTTCCACTGCATATATAACAGAACTCGATTTAAGCATAGATGTGTTTTAGAGCTTTTCATTTTACTCTAGGTTCAGGATTGAAAAAACCAACCGCGGAAGGAACTCAGTGACAATGCATAGATGTCGAGGTGCAGTTACGGAACCCATAAATAACAAAATATTTGGATGTCGAAGCCTTTTTATCAATGATACCTTCAAAATATTACAATATTTATACATAGTTAAGACAGATTCTAAAAAATATATAAGTTCACAAGTTACCTCCTTTTTAAATGATATCATCACATCATCAGAATAATCTTGATATGAAAATAGCTTGACCGCAACATCCTGCAAAAAGTTTCATCTTTTTATCATCCGGCTGCTAGAAATGCAAGATGAATAGTTGCAACTAATACGTCCTTTATGCCATAAGTGTTGACTTAAGTCTTTTAATAAAAACAAAATCATTGAAATATATTTGTCAAAAGAGATATTAACAAGTGGGAGATAGAGAACATACTGATCCACACCAGAGTCCATGATATACGGCCCCAATGGAACCTGAAAAATGTAAGATATCAAATGATTGCAGAAATAAGAGAACCATATTCATAGTTTGTACATGGGAGTGTTTGACAGACTGTTAAATGTCTACCCTTTTGATACCTTGCCCAATCTGTTCTTGAATTATCAAATCTTCCCACAAGATTTCATAATCCAGGTTGTTTGTCTCACTGTTGACTTTAATGATGGTCATGTCGCCACTACTTGAGTTACTCGTGCTACTTGTATTACTAACTTGTGTTGTAGAAGACCACATCCCTGAAGCCTCAATCTTGTTACATCCTAGTTTTGCAGATGCACTTGATCTCATTTGTGGATTAGGTTCAGGTCCTTCATTAAGATTAAACTGATGCCAACCAAAATGAGCAAGTTTAGCATTTATAGACTCTACTTCTCCTTTTCCTTTCCATGGCCATGAAATTCCCTTTTTAACCATCCATTCCTCGGTTTTTGAATACAAACTCCTGCGGAACCCAGATTTGTTTACACTCTCATCACCAGTATCAATCATGGATTTTCCGCAAAGACGTTCATCTGTGTCGATGGAAAAAAATACTCCAAATGGAGAGAGACCAATATGTCCCCTCGGGTTTCTTCCTTCGCTTTGATCAGAGAATGAATTATCATGATCTGTGCAGTTCTCTCCTGTCTTTATTTTCGACTTCACCTTTGACACCTGTTTCAATGTTTTTGACATAGCAAAATCCATTCAGTAAATTCACACCCTATTTGTTAGATTCCATAAAGATCTAACCAATTTTGTACTGATAACTTTTCTGTCTAAAATAACTATCTTTCCTATTCACCTGGAAAAATGTAACGAATTTTCAAAGATTCTTGATCTAAGGTGAAATGACCCGTTGCCCGATCAAAAAGATGACATGTAGGTAACCTTCAATAGATGCTAATGTGGGCCTACAAAATCAGATTGTGCAATATATTATTTTGAAACGGAACTTAAAGGTTTTATGAATGAAATGTTTATGAAAGTTTGAGCGCTGTGTAGCAAATAATGCGTGTTACGGAAAATAAAAAATAAACTAAATTCATAGATTTTGTTGCACTTTGCCCTCAATCACTAAAACTTCATTTGTATACATAAAGTGATCAAAGTGCTTACAAAATTTGATATCTTTGAGGCAGTTGAAGTCTGCAGGGGGTTTTGATAATCAAGCCCATGTCTAGCGGAAGCGAGCGGCGTGGGTGCATAAAGCTTCAGGCCAAACTTGATTAGTTGATCCGAACGTGAATCACCCGATATGCATATTCCTCCAAGTAGCCTACTATCTTCATCACGGTATGCCGTATTGGTACAAAACACCACAAATCTTTTTCCATGCTTGTTTATTATAGGAAACTCACCAGCCCAATTTTCTCCATGCGCCGCTCGTTCTAGGAGAAATTCTGCCATCAAAGCGTCTTTAGGGTCCACTAAAAGCTCAATTGGAGTTCTCCCATAAGCTTCAGCAGCTGTATAGCCATATAGTTTCTCTGCAGCTCGGTTCCTGCACAATTCCCATGAAACAAAATATGTGTGGCAAGATTATGGGTTTATCATCTTGAACAGTTCTACTTAAATCTCAAAACATCAATAGATAATCCTCACCAAAACATTATCCCATGTTTGAAATCATACACATGTATAGCCTGACCCACTGATTGCAATACATTCAAGTACTGACTTTCTGTTAGCTTCGTAGATAAAGGCTCGGGGATTCCAGCTTGAGTAACTCTATCAAACTCTCGTAAAGCACGTGAACAATGAATAGGTAGTTGGTGGGCATGTTTAGAGTGGTTAGCAGAGAGCTTGCGTTTGGATATTTCTTGTATGATGTGTGTTTGCCGTTGTTCGATCTCCTGGATCTTTCTTAACAGCTCCTCAGCTGATGGTGGTTTTTTGCTTTTCTCCATTTTCACACACTTCCACATGTACACGAAAACACATCTTGAGTTTTGGATCAAGAAAATAGTTCTCTAACATTAACTCACAAGTTTGGAGGAAACACGTATCAGTAAACTAACATTATGAAAGATTTTTAACAGACAGAAACATGGTGCTTAGTAGTTTGGTCAATGATTGTCTTCAATTTCAGCATATTTATGTTGTAAAGTTGTCCTTTTTATAACCCGTTAACCTGGAAACACCTGTAAAGTTATCTTCAGTACTTATACAGCCAAAAGAAACTTAACAACCTTACACAAGCACACTTCAGACACAAAATCTTATATTGTGATTTATAGATTAACTAGATCAAATTTTGACATGCATATCCGACATAAGAAACATACCGAAACACTCATCGCCTATTAGTTTCGAGAGACAAACACACATAGCTTGACATTAAAACACAACCAGCTAACGAGAAGTTAAAAGCAACAAAAATTTACAAGATTGGAAAGATAGCTAAAACTGGGTTATCAACCGTAGCCGATCTAATTTTACATTCTTACGTCTATTTCTCACCCAACAACAACAACAACAACGTACCCAATCCCGCCAAAGCCATTGCTTACCCAACAAGAAGATAAATTTTTAGCATCGTTAAAGAAACACCAAATCAAGAAACCCACATAAATAAAATTCAAAGTCAAACACTCATCACCTATGCATTTATAGAGGACACTTACATAAAAATTTCAAAAAACCACTTATATTATATGTCTTGCTCCATACGAAAACAGATAGTGATTTGTAAATCAATCAATTAATTGTTCTTCAACTCTATTAGCTAAAAATATCATAGTCTGACTTACAGAGAAACGCATGAAGCGCCTTGATGATTCATGAGTTATGAGTGTGCGTGTAATTTGTAAGTATGTTTAATTTATAAGCAGTAATATTATGTTAGAAAAAGCCCTGGACACATTCTCCCAAAAACATACTTTTATGGAACTTATGTTATGTCAGTTTCCCTCCTTTTTGGAGTAATTATGTTTAAAACCCTTGTTATATTTGTATCTCTACTATATAAAAACGAAAATGTATAGTAGTTGCCTTAAAACTGATCAGAACCGTGGGATAACTAATCTGCTCCTACTCCAATATCATACTTAACATTTATATATTCCTCTTTCAATAAAGAATATACATCCATTTTCATACACAAAATACTTAACTAGAATTCCGCAACTATAATTATTTGCCGCTTTAAATTTTTGCCACTTGTTTCACCCAAGATTAATCCTGACCATAGATAGATCACCCAGGTTGCGCTATGCACGTGTAGTCCCCTAGTAGATAAAAATCTAAAAGTGGACACTCTTGAAGTCTTAGTTGTAGAAAATAACAACTTCACAAAACATTTTCAAAAAGCTAACAAAATAGAAAATGTGTTCAGTTGAATATTTCTTAAGTATATTTTTTGGAAAATATCCTAATTCTTACTTCACTTCAATAAAGTTAGCTTTTTCAATTTTCTGCAATTTACATTGCATTATAGTACATTTTCCGTTACATATTCTTCAAATCTTAAAAATAACATATAAACACGTTTTTAACTTTTCAACATTTTCTAATAGACAGAAGCATCCACTTTGTTCAAAAAATTTAAGATGAGAATGTAAATAAAAATAAAAAATGTCTACAACTAATCTCACCCTAAGGGTGTGTTTAGTTATAGAAAACTAATTTTAGTTTTCAATCTCGACTTTCAAGAAAAAAAGGAAGGTCAGATAAGTGTTAAAAATTATAAAGATGTGTTTAAATGAAACATTTTCAATCTCTAATCATTAGTTGTAAAATTTAAAAGCAATTTTTCTATTTAAAAAACAAATTCTGAAAAATATTTGATTTAAGCATGGTTTATATTTTCTAAGTTTTCTTGAAATTCCCTAATTTTCTTTAACTAAACCAATGTTGCAAAAATCGTGAATCGGTAGTCGGGCGGTCGACCACCTTTTAGCTTGTAATCGGTCTAGGCGGGATTAATCGGTGATTAATCGGATTGGCATTACTGACAAATTTTTGTTATTTCCGGCAAGTTTTGTGTATTTCCGGTGAGTTTTACGTATTTCCGGCAAGGTATTTTCTAAAAAACAACTTGTAATAGACTTAAACAGTTACTATAATCAATGTTGCAAAAATCGTGAATCGGTAGTCGGGCGGTCGACCACCCTGCAGCGATTAATCGGCCAAGGCGGGATTAATCGGTGATTAATCGGATTGGCATTACTGACAAATTTTTGTTATTTCCGGCAAGTTTTGTGTATTTCCGGTGAGTTTTACGTATTTCCGGCAAGGTATTTTCTAAAAAACAACTTGTAATAGACTTAAACAGTTGTTATAATCAATGTTGCAAAAATCGTGAATCGGTAGTCGGGCGGTCGACCACCCTGCAGCGATTAATCGGCCAAGGCGGGATTAATCGGTGATTAATCGGATTGGCATTTCCTGCATGTTTTGGGTATTTCTAGAGGGCAAACTAAAGATCTTAACTGATTCCAAGCCTACTATGTTCCAAACCTCAATAAAAGGCTCTAATTCTGATTATGAGGCTCATTGTGCGTTATAAATGAAATAAACGATCACAAAATTAAGTAGAATGCCTAAATTTTTATTTTTTAAAATTTGACTGACTCGGCCGATTTTTGGCCGATTCAGCCGAATTTTGGCCGATTCGGCCGATTTTTGACCGATTCGGCCGATTTTTGACCGATTTTTTCTGATTTTTTTGCCTAGGCCGATTTTTTCACCGATTTTCAAAAATCAACAAGGTGCATGACCGATTAACGATTAATCGGCGATTAATCGGCCGATTCGGCCGATTTTTGCAACATTGACTATAAGTGATCAAAATAAGTTTACAGTGAGTTTTGTGTACTTTCGGCAAGATTTATAGGTTTTCGGCAAGTTTGACCACCATTGACCGCCGTTGATCACCGTTGACCACAGTTGACTTATTTATTTGACCCAGTTATATAAATCGGCAAGGTCGGTGGCCTTGTAGCACCTAATCGGTGATTAATCAACCTTGTAGACCTTTTTTTGCAACACTGAACTAAACACAACATTAATCTTTCACTTCTCTATCACACTGACTGACACTGAAATATTTCTTTAATCACTAACAAGATTACTTGTTTGTAGATAAGTTATGACTTTGTCACAAATTAGTTAATTAGCCATTACATTTGAAATCGAACTTATGTTTTAACACTAAGACACAACTGTGTCTTCATCAATAAAATTATTGGCGATTTTTTTTTGTCGAAATAATTGACGGAGTGCGACGTCAACTGATTACCAATTGCAACACACAAAACTTTATTGGGTAAACGGTCGAAAGTATCAACGCATATTAAATATATTTAGAAAGTTGCAGCTAAGGAATCCTAGACTAGGAAGACTGAGTTTTCTTGCGATTAAAAACCATTCAATCTGGCGATCAGAAAATGATCAAGAAACGTTAACGAGGATACTTTGATTAGCTGACGTACATCTAAGCCGGTCTCATTCATTTACCCTTTTAAATAGCAAGCCATCTAGTTTTACTATAAATAGAAATGATTTTTTGGTACAATTTCCCATCCCCTAATTTGTGGTGAATTCATTTCACTCCTATGCCACCACGATTCCCAAGAGAATATATATATATATACAGGGTGGGGTTAAAATAAAAAGTCCCTTATAATAGAAAGTGTAGGAAGGATTGTGGGAGTGACATGTGTCACCCCCATGCCACATCATATGACACATCATATGACACGTGTCACCCCAACCTAGAGGTGCAAGTTCTCAANATATATATATATAATATATACATATATATATATATATATATATATATATATATATATATATATACATATATATATATATATATATATATATATATATATATATATATATATATATATATATATATATATATATATATATATATATATATATATATATATATATATATATATATATAGTTTGTTATAATAAAAAGTTTTTTATAATAAAAAGGCTAGAAAGCAATGACAGCATGCCACATGTCCCCCTTCCACCTGCTTCTCAATTATAACTAGCGTGGGTATTTTTGTCATTTCATCATTAGGGTATATATATCTTTTTTTTCCAGCTAGTCTCATTATAACTCGCTTCATTTTCTTTGCTCCAAAACCCATCTCTCACCACTACTTTATCTTCTCTGCTCCAAAACCCACCTCTCACCACTGCTTCATCTTCTTTGTTTCTACCACCATTCACCACCTTCTCTACCACTGTTAACCACCGTATCTTCACTGTCTTTTCCATCGTGATCTCCACCATCTTCTCCACCATTCTCCACCGTAGATTCGTCATTCAAAAATGAAAGTAAGTTTCTTTAGTGGTATTCTATTGTTACCATGACTCATTTGGTCTTATGATCTTCAATTATATGTAGATGATGTTTATTGAACGTATTTTGAGTATTTTCTTCCCTTTTTGTGTTGTTATTGATCTATATATGTTATATTCGGAGTTTGATTTAAACTACACCATGTTTATTTGTGGACTTGAAAACAATTCAGGAACAAAATAAATAAGAAAAAGTGATTAGGAATATCGCACACAAGGTGTTTGTTAAAATGTCTTTGTGATATTTAATAACTGTGATGCAGTAATTTGAAACTGTGATGCATCAACTGTTAATCTGTCATTTATTCGGTGGAAAAGGCTTGTATGTGTAGTTGTGTCCGTGATGCAAATCTTTTAAAACGTTGATGCAGTAGGTGTTTGTTTGTGGCAAATATATATCTAAAAGCTTATATTTTTTAAGTGATGAGTATAAATTGTTTGTGTATGTAATTGTATGTATGATGCAGCTGATTTAACACTTTGATGCAGTAGGTGTTTGTTTGTGACGAATTTGAATGTATTAGCTAGTATTTCCGTTCTTTTATCAGGAAAATGCTTGTATATTTAGTTGTAAGTTTGATGCAGCTGTTTTGAACTACTGATGCAGTTGGTATTTGTTTGTGGAAAATTCAATATATTAGCTTTTTTTTGGTTTTTCATTAGTAAAATACGATTGCATGTATAGCTATATGTATGATGTAGTTGTTGTATTAGGCGTTTGTTTGTGGAAAATATGGATCTATTAGCCAACATTTATGTTATTAGACACATATATGATTGATTGTGACTTGTTGTTAGGTTGATTTAGTTTAGCTAGTTTTAGGTTTTTGGAGAATTAGTCGATATAGAGGTGTTGCTATGTGGCATTTTATCCGGTGATTTTGTAATCGATTGGATGCCGATGGATTAAACGTACGCGCGCACATAGAGTTGTTATTTTTTTTCATATGTGTTATGTTATATGACTGTGATATATATTATGTAGCTTTTTGTGAGGTTGATTTAGATGACTTGATTTTAGGTAAGCATGGTTAGGTAGCATTTCTTAAGTGAATTTGTATTTTTGTTATGATATCTACATGTTGTTAGTAAAACAGAATGCGCGCATACTTGTAGACACATATTTTAATTGTGATATATTGTAACTTGATAAGTTTGATGCATCCTTTGTATTATAGTAAAATGTTCATCATGATGTATTCGGTTTTAACTGTGAATGCATTTTATTTGCATTTGTTCAGACTATTTGTGTGAAAGAGCATGTTGGCTTTTATACTTCTAATGATAATGAAATTATAACTTCGCTTACTGCATCTTTCCTTTATATAACAATAATAACATATATAATCACTCCATCAACACTTTAAGTTCACTGCATCACAATTATCTTATCAGGCGCATACCGACATATTACTGCATCACATATTTCTTATAAAATGCTTACGTACTTATCATTGAATCAACACTTTAAGTTCATTGTATAATAGTTAACTTATTAAGTGCATACAGACTTATTTCTACATCACATTTAAACTACACTTCATTATTGTTATTTCTCTTAATTTCATCTTCGATTTTCATTGTAATGCAGTAGAATAACATGATGATGCACTAAAGTAATAAGAGGAGAACATGTAGTGGATGTGAAGAAAAAGAAGGCCATTATTCCATGACATGTTCATTAAAATTGCCACCATCGAAGAAACCAAGCAACCAGTAGAGCCGACAAGATCGACAAGAGCTTGGCTTAGAAGATCTCGTAAAGCTTAGAAACATTATTTNTAAATACTGTATAGATATTAATGAGCATGGTTTTTGTTCTATGATGTATAGCATTTATTACCAAACATCAATAGTGTTTCCGAAATATACTTGGTATATTTCTATTTTATGAATAATAGTTATTGCATTATGTTATTTGTTTAGTGCATTATGATGCAATAAAATATACATTTTGATGCAGTAACATTTACATTGTGATGCAGTAAAATATTCATTATGATGCAATAAAATAATACAGAGATCCAGTAAAGTATTATTTTGATGCAGCACTATGATAACATTAAGAAGCAACAATATGTATAACATTATGATATAGTAAATTAACATTATGATGCAGTAAATTAACATAGTAATTTCAGTAAATTATATTGTGATTTAGTAGTATGATAACATTGTGATGCTGTAATATGATAAACTTCTGATGCAGTGGAATAATATTCTGATGTAATATAATTTTATTTTGATTTAGGAGTATGATAATACTGAGTAGCAACAGTATGTATAACATTGTGATGTAGTAAATTGACATTGTGAGGCAGTAAATTAACATAGTTGTAAAATTATATTGTGATTCGGCAGTAATGATAACACTGTGATGCAATAATATGGTAGCATTCTAATGCAGTAGAACAATATTATGATGTAGTAGAATTTTAAAAATATTTAACATTGTGAGGTAGTAGATTTATTGTGATACATTAAACTTACATTATTGTGATGCACTTGATATACACATTATGATGCACCAGTTGTATACATTATGATACACCGGTTGTATACAATGTGATGCACTAATATTTCAGAGCAATATGATTTATAATTTAGTGCATCTATGTTCATTCAGATATCAGCAATAATCAAAAGTAATTAATATTAAACAAACATTGTCATCATTAATATGTAAAATGCTTAGTATTAAATATTCAGTAATGCAAAGTATTACATCCAATAGAATTTAAACATTGTTTTTTAATGATCCACAACTATCATATGAGAATCCTTGTTACGCGTTCAATAATCCTTTCTACAATTCCGTCTTTCAATTTGATTGTATCATTTGGTATTAAAGGATTGGAATATACTCTTTGCAGTTTGTTATATGCCTTTGTGCCTGTTAAGACTTTCGCCTTCTTCTTATTCATAATTGTAAGAATCATCTTTGCCTGTACTTTGCTTGCAATAGATGGATTTCTCCTCTTTGACCTACATCTTCCTTCTTTAACTATTCCTTAAAATTACCACGACCATTGGAAGTTTCCATATGCTTCAAAAGAACCACTACCCTTGCGGAAACAGCTCATTCCATCTTGGGTGTTTATTCTTCATCAAGTAGTCATTATGCATGTTTATCTGTGATAATTTATAATAGAGTATTAAATTAATATAGTGTTTTCATTGTGATGCACTAATTATAACACTTTAATGCAGTAAAAAAATCAAGTAATCATGTAATCAAATTTTACACACCAGATTAACGTCATATTCACCATATCTTAGTCTGCAATTTTCGTATGTATTTCTACCTGTAACATGATCAAACAAAATCCATTAATTAGACATATAGTGTAGAGCTGGCAAATCGTGTCTTAACAGGTCTTAACAGGTTCGGAGCGCACGAATAACATAAATTTCAAACATGAAAACGACTCGTTTAACACTTGGCTTTGGTGGTTTGAGTATGACAGATAAGCGTTTTATGTATCAAATAAGTTAAATATTGAACCCTAGAATAGTAAAAACAATTATTTTAAAAAATAAAAAAATTGCATAGTACATTTTTTCCCTTAACAGGTCTTAACAGGTACCCAATTTTCCAGCTCTAATCTAGTGCATCACTTCTTTACATTAACTGCATCATATATACAATACACACATAAGCACATTTCGACAAATAAAACACACTATGTGTGACCTAATTGAACCTTATATGCCATAAATAAACACCTAATGCACACTTCTTTACAAAAACTGTATCATGCATACAAATACACATGCAACCTCTTTTCCACAAGTATTACACCCTACGCGTTACCTAGTAAACCTGATATGACACAAATAAACGCCTACTACATCTCTTCTACATCAACTGCATCATGCATACAAATACACACGCAAACCACTTTTCGACAAGTAAAACACAGTATGCACTTGTCGACAAATAAAACACATTGTGTCTAACCTAATCTAACCTTATATGCTACAAACATGTACATATTGCATAACTTTTTTTTGGGTAAAAGGGTTTATTCACCCCGGTAAAATGCATTATCCAAAAAAACATTGAAGTACAAAGGACGAGGGTGACTCCCTCGACTCAGTCCCAAAGGACACTTACAGACTCTCATATAAGAATGACACACCATTCTTATAACTTACACAAATGAACCAACCAATAACAACTACAATAATAAAACTTACACACTACTTCCAAACATTAATCTTGAGTCTTCAAAGTCCCTATGGCATGTCCACTTACTTCTGAGACATCACTTGCCAACGACATAGGGTCCAACCCTAACATATCAAAGAAAGCGTCGATCCCATACCAACTCAGCCATAAAAGAAGATTCGAAACCATAACGTCTCATAGTAACAAGATACTAGGTTGTCGAGTCAAGCTTTTTGATAAGACATCCCAGAAACTTAATTAACTAAAAAGAAGCCCCATGTTAGGTTGGATCGTAAATCTCCTCAAAACTGGGGCGGTTCACAGTTTTCACGGTTTGGTGGACTCTAAACCCGGATAGAGCAGCAATAACTCGCTTCCAACAGCGTACGTTGAGATGTAAACTTTGACTAATTAAGAATATAACAATCAGCACAAACATCTCCAAATCCATAATAGTGCTTTTCCACAATCGCAGCTCACTATAAAAAGCGTACTCGCTGCAAGGATTTGCATTGACTTACATGAAAACATGCTTCCCTTCTCAAACCACGTACCATATAGTCCACGAATCTTTTCGACTTGTAATAGACCAAACAGGAACAGTGCCCACTAACACTCATTGAACCAGTATTCCTATCATTTTCAAAGCCATGACTTGCACATTTGAAGTAATTAAACCCTAAAGAGTTATAGGTTAACCATTAAGCACAGATCAATACCAAAAACACCCAAACTCAAGCACTTAAGTAACAAACAAAGAGTCAACGAATGTGCAAAGGATAAACATCAATCCTAATATACAAAGATAAGAATTATGCCAAACAAGTCGATCCTTTATAGAAAATTAAACCAACATGATAATAAGGTATGACACGAAACGCGATTATCGATTACTCAAACAGGAAGTCGGTTCAAAGAGAACCCTAAATCACGATTTAGGGAAAAAATCCCTATAAAACGATTTAAGGAGAAAAATCGATTTAGGAAAAGAAAGATAGGCCGGTTAGATAGATCCCTAAAAAACGATTTTGTGATCACCAAGATTAATCCCAAAGGAATAATGGATAATGATAAGAACATATAGGGATAATCCACAATGATTTCTGCCCCCTCACACAAGAAAACGATTTGAAAGGTCACAAACCCTAAATCGTTTTTTCAATAAATCGACCCACAGATCTCAAGATTTACTTCACCCAAAAGGATTAATCAATGATGAACAAGAATGTTAATCACTTTAATCAATAGGAGTCAGGAAAACAAGAGAACATGGATCGAATTAGAGGAAAAAACGATTTAGAGAATGGGGGCAGAAATCGCCCACACAAGAGAGAGGTTTTAGGGTTAGTCAGCTGGCACCATATTGCATAACTTCATGACACCAAATGCATCATCCATACAAACACACATACATACACTTTTCAACAAGTAATACACCCTATGCGTGGCCTAATCTAACTTTATATGAAACGGTAAGAACTAAGAACCTACTACATCACTTCATCCTTACAAAACATATTAATGCCTGCTGCATCTCAGTTCAAATTTCAGTGCATCACATATACAACGAATCATATAAACACATTTACATACATAAAACAACCTACCTTTAGCTTGTTTCGTCCTTGCACGTGACAACTGAATACCTACTGCATCTCAGTACATATTCTAGTGCGTCACATATGCAACCAAGCATACAAATACATTTATACACATAAAACAACTTACGCTTAGCCAAGTTCATCCTTACACATGACAACTGAATAGCTACTACATCATATTTCAAATTCCAATGCATCACATATACAACCAAGTATACAAATGCATTTACACACATAAAACAACCTACACTTAGCATATTTCATCCTTACACGTGACAACTGAATACCTACTGCATCTTAGTTCAAATTCCAATGTATTACATATACAACCAAGCATACAAACAAATTTACACACATAAAACAACCTATACTTAGCCTATTTCATCCTTACACGCGATCACTGAATACCTACTACACCTTAGCTCAAACTCCAGTGCATCACATATACAAACAAGCATACAAACACATTTACTCACATAAAACAACCTACGCTTAACCTATTTCATCCTTACACGCGACAACTGAACACCTGCTGTATCTCAGTTCATTTTCCAGTGCATCGCATATACAACCAAGCATACGAACACATTTACACACATAAAACAACTTACGCTTAGCCTACATCATCCTTACATGCAACAACTAAACACCTACTGCATCTCAGTTCATATTCCAGTGCATCAGAGATACAACCAAGCATGAAAACAAGTTTACATACATAAAACAACTTACGCTTAGCCTATTTCATCCTTACACATGATAACTGAACACCTACAACATATCAATTTAAAATTAGCGCATCACAGTTTCATTACAAGTGCATCAGAATGTAAAGTTAGCGCATCACAATTATAAATTCCCATTGAGACATTTTATCAAACATCTTGTATGCATCAATCATAACATACACATACAACACTCTTTAACAGATTTGATAGCCTACTTCATTATAATCAAAATAACGAACTTAAATTGATAAAAAAAAATAACAAGATTTTGGTAATTCAAAACTAACAAAATAATGGAGTAACAAAACTAGGCTTCATAAATCAAATCAACTTACAGAGGCGTATACGATGCGGTAGATTCGTCTTCAACATCGTTAACACAAGGATGCGGTAACGATTCAATTATTATTATAAGGTTTTAGATGTGGTAACTCTGTTAATAATTCGACTGTGATAACAAGATTTGATAATGATTCAATCTGAGGGAAATATGGTGAAGAGATGTGTGAAATTTTAGAGAGAGAAAGTGTGAAATTTTAGAGAGAGAAGATTAGATCGAATTAATTGTTCAGGGGTGTACAGAATGGTTGTGTAAAATAAAATGTTATACAATTGCCCCTGATGTTTCCAGTATTTACAAAATTGCCACCACCCTTTTTGATCTAGATGGTTTTGATCCAATGGCTAGGATGTCTTCCTACACTTTTTATTATAACATCCTTTTTATAATAACCTCACCCTATATATATATAGATATATATATATATATATATATATATATATATATATATATATATATATATATATAT
>LBNU01031878.1:3884-19451 GCA_014162995.1 Artemisia annua
GTAATAATTTAGTATTATATATGGCTCAACTTCCTCTTTTCCCCTCCCCTTTTTATATGTAGTTTCCACAAAAGGTGTGAATTGGCGGGTACACCCTAACTCCGAGTGCCTTTTGACACCAGCCATTGTCCACCTCATAAGGAATAGCTATGGCAACTCACCTGGCCCACTAGGGCACTAACTGGAGTGAGCAAAAGCTGAGACTCGAACCCTTAACCTTTTAACCACAAAATCTTTTAAGTGGTCCTATGGGTTTTTCGGAGATGGGTACCAATTGGGTGTGTATTTAAGTATAACAAAATTAATTATACTACACGTAAAAACCTAAAAAAAACTTAAAAATAAGTAATATTGTTATATTAAAATCAAAAAGAAATGCATTATAAAAAATATTTAAATAATCAGCCATACGATCCTAAATCTCTAACCCTTATTTAATTTTATAAGTACTTTTTTACTTGTATATTCTATCTATGTGGGATAAATATAATATACATTGTTAAAATTCAAATGAGCGCCAAAAAATTTATAAGATGTATTTTTAGAGAATTAAATTTTCTTAACATGATGTAAATGATTTTTTTTAATTTTTATTTTTTTTAATAACTTGCGATTACGGGCCATTGTCAGCTAATTTAACCTCATACCTCTACATGAGTTAACTTGTTATTGCTTAAAATTATTGAAAACTAAAATTGCCGTCATCCGTAAAGCTATTCTATCGTGAAATATAGACCTGAAAAACATTTCTCACTGAAAATTTTAATTGCATGATACTCGCCAGCGCAACTAAGGGATACACTGCTAATAAAACTGAAAGAATGATGGTGACTCGAAAAAGAAAGGCAGAAATGATAGATCATAAAACTACACGACGAATTCTCATGTGATAGGGTAAGTTTGAGTATGGTGAATGCCAGGGTTACAAGTGTAGTAATGGTGGTTGGCGGCAAGACAAATGGTGATTGTGATAATGCATTATGATGGTTGTTGTGGTGGGTTAGGTTTAGAGAAAAAGAGAGTTTGATGTGATTATATGTTGTTAAGAGAAATTAAAAGAGATAGTTTGGTGTGATTGGATGTTGCTAAGAGAAATTGAGTTGTGTGTTTGTTTACTTAACATATACCATGGTTATTAGTTTATTCTATTATATTGCAAATAACTTTTGAAGCACTTTACTTTTATATATATAAGTTTTATATGCACCATGGTCTAAAAAAGAAACACCCAAAACCGATGATATACGCTTAGGATTTTGAAAACAAATATTATATAATTTTTTAAATTTACTCAAGTAATGTAAGTTATTATGTTACTTGACTTCCTAAGCTTACATATTTTGGTAAAACATATAACAACTATTAGACATGATCATCAAAGCTTCCAAATCCTAAATAATGTTAATTACAACCTCTTTGCCATGAAAAACATATAATCAAGAGTAAAATACATCGTTGGTCCCTAAACTTTCCACAAAGCATCGTCAGGGCCCTTAACTTTTAAAATTCGTCGCCTGGCGTCCAAAACTATGGATTTTGAGGTCGAATGCGTCCCTTGACCAGAAATGGTGAGGTCAACGCTAAGTTTTGGTTCATTTTCCAAGGGCAATATAGTCCAACCACATTTGCAACTAGGGTATGGTTAATATCTAAACGTACATTCAATTTCAGGGACCAACCATGTTCTAATTTTGTTTTTAACTATGCAAATTGACCAAAACTTTTCAGATACGCTTTAATTACTTCGCGGGAACCAATAAACCCCACAACTAACCGTTGATATTTTAGTAAATCCCGAAGATGTATCATACCCATAGTTATTCCAAAAAGAAAAACCGAAAAAAAAATCCAACTAATGGCATACATGGAGCTTAGTAAGACACAAGTGACGGATCAGATGGTAGAGTATGTGAAGGCAAAATATGGTTATAGTTGGTTAGAAAGTGATGAAATGTCTGATGAGATGTTTGAAGAGTTATGCAGATTTGCCAAAGAAGAGGAAGTGATCAAAGGTATGTTACGTTTTCTATATTTGTTTCATTGACATACTGATTGGAAACTAGGATAGTAGTAATGGCTAAAATCATGTCCTTGTGTTTTTGTTGTATTTTCATATACCAGTTCTAAAGGAAAAGAGGTTGATGCTTCACATGCACAACCAGTTGGCACCCTTGGTAATAAAAGTCCAAAACCAAGTAAAATGGATACGAATGTTGTACTCGGTCTTCTTGCTGCAAAGGTAAGCAGCAGCAATAAGAGGAAACATTGGTATGTGCGTCCCCCTAAGGACCTCAAGTGTCCCATCAAAAAGTTCACTTGTTATTTTTAGTGGTTTATGTAATGAAGATGTAAATCTTTTGGGATGATGAAGGCTAATGAAATAGTAACCAATTTGCATTGTTATAACATCTGAATTACAACATATCAGTTAAATTACACTAAAAATGAAAGACAACATAGCATTTATTGATGGTGTTTCACATGGGTAATTGAGTAGCTGTTGATTCACTTGGGTAATTGACTAGCAGGTTCTTTAGTGGATGATTGACTTTGGTCATCACCACTGGCCACCTTAGCCCCAACTCTAGCAGAATGCTTAATACCTAAGCCAATCACATCCCTCCAGGGTCATTAGTACTTGACTTTTCCCCTGTTGCATAAGCTCTTGTAGTATACGATGGGGTTCCCCTTTTTTCAAGGCATGATGCACAAGTATAATACATGAAATCTTTGTAAGGGGGACGCCTTGCCATAAACATCAACCCAGCCCTGTTTTCCTTTTCAATCCAACAATCAATGCAGACCAATGGACGACCAGTTTGTGGATCCATCGAGAAAAGCAAATTGAATACATAAACAGTTGAGGATAAGGTATTATATAATAGATGAAAAAAGGGTAAAGGTTGAATGAGGTTGTTGAACAAGTAGGTAGGATTAAAGGCATGGGTAAATAAATACAATACAGCCAAAAGACAACGAGTTTTTTTTTTNTTTGTAAGGGGGACGCCTTGCCATAAACATCAACCCAGCCCTGTTTTCCTTTTCAATCCAACAATCAATGCAGACCAATGGACGACCAGTTTGTGGATCCATCGAGAAAAGCAAATTGAATACATAAACAGTTGAGGATAAGGTATTATATAATAGTTGAAAAAAGGGTAAAGGTTGAATGAGGTTGTTGAACAAGTAGGTAGGATTAAAGGCATGAGTAAATGCATACAATAGATCAAAAGACAACAAGTTTTTTTTTTTTTTTTTTTTTTTTAATTCTTGACTATTGCAAAGTACCAACAGCACAAACTTAAACTTCAATTGTATTCGGGGTGATCCCATGTCTGAGAGTTGTTTGAGTCGTAACAGTCGTCGTAAGGATCAAAGCTCGCAAACCTCTCTGCATCTAACTAAGCTTCCAATCTGCTCAGCTCCCTCTCCTTGTCAGAGTTCCAGCCATCTTCATAAGCTGCCACATTTTCCTCAAAGCTTAGTAAAAAGTTATCCAAATGAGCTTCATGTTGTTGTGCTAGTTCTTTGTACATTATCTCTTCTTCCAAAAGCAGGTGGAATGCTTCTTCGTCTAGGCTTAAGTGATCCTCATCTTCATCCAACCTTTTGTATTCTTCTTCTTGTAATAAAAGAGATTCAAGAATCTCTTGTTCCATAGCCTGCCTTATCTCCTCTTCATCCATCCACTGAAAGAAATAACTTACTAGTAATATATGCATACATCATATCCAATGTAAACACAATAGATCATTAGTCAATCATAGGAAAAATGTTTGCATACCTGCTGCCTTCTCCCATCAACATGCCTTTTTTTCCTCGTATGTTACTGTCCTTTTGGGGTTGTGGAAACTGTTCCTTGTGACACCTTCTCTTATTATGTCCAACGGCCTGACAATTAGAGCATTTGATCTGTTTCCGAGATCTAGATCTGCCCATTGATAAGCAATTTCAGGGGGGGGGAAATACTAGAGTACTTTTGAATTTGAATTTAGGGATAATAATGGTCAAAATACAACCCTACTTATAACATGCGATAAGGGACGAAACATAGCAAATTTGTATGTTACCACTGTTTCATAAAGGACCAAACATATAACAGCAATGTATTTGAATATGTGATTAAGCTATTTAAGCAAAAAACAAGACAAAAAACAAAGGCGGATTAGGCTAAACAGATCTTCATTTCATGCGATAACATAGATCAAAAGTATATGATAGTTTGATACTAGATGATCAAGCAAAATATATAATTCATAAGCCCCAAAAGATAACAAACATTACACACTAAATATTTCACCATAAGTGATTACCAACAAAATCAAGTTTTCCTAAGAAAATCAATGAAATTGTTCCTGCCCAACACCTGAGCATGGGTTTCACTAATCATCTTGTTAATCTCCATAGCCTTGATGACATTTTTCTTTTGAATCTTTTTAAGATCTTGTAGAAGCCTCCATGACATAACGGAAGTACGGTATCCTTCTACTTCCGCCATAAACTCTTGCGTTTCTTTGGTCGCATGAACCAAATCCACATAATAATGTAGAGCCCTTTTGCAAGTTTTAAATCCTTGTCGTTCTCGCGTTGATAGTACAGACCAATGCTATCAAACATTTCGTGGGGACCGGTGGCGGTTGCAAGTTCCTGTAGGCGTGGGAATTCTGTCATTTAAGTGGTGTTTTACGTTATAGAATCTACTTAATTGTGTGTGTTTGGTATGCAAAACCTTTGGGGTATGGGCCCTTAAATACTAACTAAACTGATGACGTTACAAATTCAGGGACCAAACTTGATATTACCATATCGTAAAGAGTAAAGTTATTAAATGGCGGGAAATTAAAGTATACATACGTCAATGTTGGCAAGGTTGGGGACCAAGGGCGAAATTAGACAAAAACTTGTCCAATACGCTTATGTTTTGTGTTTGGGTTACGCCCCAATAAACCCGACCCAATGACCCGACCAACGTAACCCTAAAAGGTTTCATAATAACCCAATACATACAAAAATCAGTCATTCCACATTGTGAGAAACACCGTTGATGCAAGTTAAAGGAAAATGGAAAGGAACATATTTGTGACAACATTTAAATGTACAGAACCAGAAGAAGAAGGAGAAGTCTTGTTCCGGATTCACACAAATGGGAGATTTGAATATACCCCACTCAGGTATGAAGGCAGATCCATTATTAATGTTAGTGCATTTAGGTATGATAGGGGTATCTTTAGTTCAACCCTAGATAATCTCTTATCAGAGATTAAGGATCCAAAATGGGTGGTTTTTTCTGTCATCCAAATAAATCGCTAGAAAATGGTTTGCACTTGATTTATAGGGACCAGGATGTCTTTAAGCTATATGAGTTTGCGGAAACACATGAGTAGTTTGATATCTTTGTTATACATACGCCCCAGATGTTAGCGGAATTTTACTTGGAAAACATTGGTTATGAGGTTGTGGGTTGGTTAGAGGAAGATGCTAACTTCAGAATGTCAAGTGGGAGACCTTTTATGACTCGCCGTAAATGGAAGGATATAGATGAGAAAAAATTGCAGGTTGATGTTGTTATCAAAGACGAAAAAGTTGTTATTGATGAGTGTGTAAATACTCATCATTTCTTTCATATTTAGACCTCAAATACAGTCAAAAACACTTGGAAAAGTCTCAAAATGCAGAAAATATCATTGGACTGTGTTTTTATAAGTTTCAGGGACAAAATGACTGAAAACAAATGAAAAACGAACAAAGTTTGCATAATTGGCAATTTCAGCCCCTGAACTTTCATAAATTGACAAAAATAGTCCCTGGTATTCAAAATGTGGAAAATTATCATTCAAGGTCCCTGTATTATTCAAAATTGTCAAAATTGGTCCTTGAATGAAACTTTTTATCAAATGGAAAGAATGGCCCCTCAACTTTGAAATAATGGTCCTTGGGAGGAGTTTGGAAAAATGGCAACTATGGTCCCTAAATTTCAGAATGTTACAAAATTGGTCCTTGTGATTAATTTACAAACCAAACGGGGGCCCCTTTGTTATTAGTAACCAAAACAAACACCCACCAGCCCAACCCTACCCCTGGCCCAACGTTTACCACAACCCAAAATNTTTTAATTAGGACCAGGTGGATGTCTTTTTAAACGCTATTATTTTTGAGTTTGCGGAAACACATGAAGTAGTTTGATTATTCTGTTGTTATTAACATACGCCCCAAACGATGGTTTTAGCGGAAATTTTACTTGGAAAAACATTGGTTATGAGGTTGTGGGTTTTTGCGTTGAGGAGGGAAGATTGCTTAAAACTTCCAGCGGAATGTCAAAAGTTGGGAGGACCTTTTATTGGACTCGCCCGTAAATGGAAGGGAATAATTAGATGAGAAAAAAAAAAGTTGCAAAGGTTTTGATGTGTTCGTTATCAAAGACGGGAAAAAAAAAAAAAAAAGGTTGTTTTACTTTGATGAAGTGTGTAACAATACTCAATCGAATTTCTTTTTTCACTAATTTAGACCCTCAAATACCAAAAAGTTCCAAAAAAAAAAACCACTTGAAAAAAAAAAAAAAAAGTTCTCCCAAAAAATTGGCAAGAAATTATATTTTTCCATTTTTGGACTTTTGTGGTTTTTTATTAAAGTTTTTCAGGGACAAAAAAAAAAAAAAAAAAATTTGGACCTTGAAAAAAAAACAAAAAAAAATGAAAAAAAAAAAACGGAAAAAAACAAAAGGTTTTTTGCAATTAAAAAAATTTTTGGCCAAAATTTTTTTTCAAAAAGCCCCTGAAAACCTTTCATTAAAAAAAAATTTTTGACAAAAAAAAAAAAATGTAGTTCCCCTTGGGTAATTCAAAAATGTGGGAAAAAAAAACTTTATCAACTTTGTCAAAAGGGGGTTTCCCCTGTAAATTTAATTCAAAAAAAAAAAAAAAATTGGTTTTTTTTCAAAAAAAAAAATTGGTTTTTCCTTGAATTTTGAAAAAAAAAACTTTTTTTTTTAAAAAATTCAAAATGGGAAAAAAAAGAAAAAATGGGCCCCCTCAACTTTTTGAAAAAAAAAAAAAATAAATTTTGGGTTCCTTGGGGGAGGAGTTGTTGGGAAAAAAAAAAAAAAAATTGGCAAAAAAAAAAAACAGCACTTAAATTTTGGGTTTCCCCGTTAAAATTTTCAAAAGAATGTTTACAAAAAAAAAAGTTTCGGTTCCTTTCTGTGGGATTTTAAAAATTTTTAAAAAGCAAAAAAAAACATAGAACAAAAACCAAACGGGGGCCCCCTTTGGTTTTATTTAGTAAAAAAACCAAAAAACACAAAAAAAAACAACCCGCAACCAAAGCCCAAAAAAAAAAACCCTTTTAACCCCTTTTTTGGGGCCCAAAACGTTTTACCACCAAAAAAAAAAAAACCCCAAAATAATTAAAATATTAAAAAAGTATAAACCCCCGCTGTAGTTTATCTCTTCCCAGTCGAAACCCAAGTCAACCTTCTCCTCCCTCCCACACCACTTGCACCTGCAAAACTCACTCACACTCCAACCTCTGCCAATCACCCATACATGTTCCCCTTGGCCTCCACAACCATGCCAAACCACATTTAATGCACCAAGAATCCCTCCAAGTTTACCCCTAACTGCCTGAAAATAAGTTGTTTTCCCGCCAAAACTGAATTCTGTAAGGCTAGGCATTGGCCTCTCAACTCATCCAACGGCCTGATTGATTGATGGAATGAAGAAGAGAAACTCACTGGTTATATAAGCTGAAAAAAAGAAAGGAAGAGAGAAAGGGTTAGTAGCTAATAGTAGTCGTAGTGTAGTGTAGCTTATCATTTTTTAGTGTAATTTCCTTTTCAAACTTGTAAACTCAGTTTTAAGAATGTAATATCAGTTTAATATTGTTATTTGCAAGTTTCTAATCGGTTAATTCCAAGTTCTATTGTTGAATTCAGATTCTACCATTTTTAGTGAAAATCTCATCTTTAGCTTGAATGTGTTCAGAAGTGTTATTTCTTGTTTCATAAGTTCAATTTAAGTCTACTATGAACTTTTACAAGCTCAGAAGTTATTTAAACAAGCTTTAGTTAAATAATCAAAAATACAAAATAATTAGTGAAAAAAAAAAGAGAAGAAGAAGCTGTGGAGGCTTGGTTTAGAGCTCTTGGAGAGCATTAGGATTGTTTAGAAACTGATTTGGAGTTCAAATACTTGTCTTGGATTGTAAGTCAAATTCTCATTTTAGCTTATTTTGCATCAGCTTATTTCTCTGCTTAATTGTGCTTATTTCCTGTTAGTTGTTGTTCAGTATCCCTTTATTTAGTTGTTCGAATCTTTGATTTTCAGTTTCTTTGCTTAAATATTGTTATGGCTTCATAAAATTTCATCAGTTGGAGCATAAAGAGTGTTTAGGTCAAGCTTGACTTTCTGAGTCAAACTTGGTTTAGGCCACCATTTGAATTTAATTTAGCTGTAATTTGATCATTTGAGTTGTTTAGGGTTGATTTTCATCTGTTTCTAGTAGTTAAATAGGATTTGCGTTAGTTGTTCAACTTTTGAGGTTTATAGGAGTTAAGTAGTAGTCATAAGGGTAGATTTGGATTAAGACCGCTTTTAGTTGTTAATTTTGCTTTCATTAGGTTCAGTTTATGCTATAGTAGTTGTGCACATCTGATATTGGCACCTCATTTGTCTATAACCTCAGTTTCGTACCCATTTTCACCCATTTTTCTTTCTATTTTGCTGTCAAAAAAAGTCACCCAACAGCAGATTAGTTTTTGATTTTTCATTTCTTCGTTATAAGCCCGTTTGACCTGAAACTTGGTATGCATATAAATGAGTTTGTTTCCTAGTTACTTTTGATTTTTATGAATTTTTTTAAGAGCTTTTGGATGGCGTAAACACCCCCCAAACCTGCAGATGTCACTTTTGCAGGAAAGTCACAAAACCCCGTTTTTCTTTGGCCCATATTTTGCTATTTACTTGAGCTTTTGCTGAGATTCTTGCTGTTTTGTAAAGCCTATAGTACTGAGTTGTTGGATCAAGTCTTTGTTTGGCCTTAATAGCTTATTTACTTGCTTATTTTGACCCTCTTAATTGCCCATTTTGCACCCATTTCTGCTGATTATGCATCGGCAACTGAGCTTGTTTGATCCTTAGCTTCTGCCTGATTCTAGCTTGTGGATTTGTTGTTACTAGTTTGTAAGTGTTTCCTGAGAGTGTGTTTGTTTATGTTTGCCTTGGCTTGAGCTTATGTGCTTATTTGGCTAACTGCTTATACCTAAAGTCCCACACAAACATAAAAACTTGAATCTGTTGCATTTTTCAGCTTGCACAAGCTTGGTTAAAGCTTGTCATCAAAAGTTATTTTCATAAAAGTTGGTCATATTTGTTGTTTAAGTAGTTTTGTAAAAAAAAATAAAAAAAAAAAAATAGTTACACATTCTTGCAAAAAGTGTGATTCGAACTCAGGACCTCATGCTCACCCACAACATAACACAACACACATGCACCATCTGCCCTAGGGTCTTTTTAATTCAAACATTGCACTATTTTATATTTAACATAGATTTGCTGTTTTAGCTTATTTTCTCTTATTTGCTTATTCCACTGCTTATTAATAAGCTTTTGGAACTTTTTATATTTTTCTTACATTCCTGTTATCATTAAGTATTTTTAGAAAAAGTTTTGTAATTTTCATAGTTTAGTATTTTTAATAATTTAAATTAGTTTAATTAGTTAATATTTAGTTTTTAATTAATAATAAATAATTAAAAAGTCTAAAAAATATTTTCTTTTTTCTAAAATTTTCTTTTATCATTAGGTTTATAGAAAAGTAATTTTTATACCCGTAGGATTTATATTGTTCTCTTTTCACTTTTTATTTTGTACGTTTACGTTATTTTTTTAATTTAAACGTACGTTTTTAATTTTAATTACGTTCTAGGATAATTTTTTGCGTTATTGTTGATATAGCTAATTTAAGTTATTTTCATTCGTATTCTCTTAGTATAATCATCCAATTCACTATTCCGCTAATCCCATTCAAAATCACTCGATCACAGTTCGTTTTCAAATACCATTCGCACACCTCGTCGGGACATAACGACCCGGGGATATTCTATACTCCTTGGTTAGTTGGCTCAATAGGTTTGACTTTGTTGACCAATATCCTTGGTTGATATTGTCTGACTGTTCAGAGCCAATCATTATCCATGACAAAAGCATAAACAATAAGGGAAAGGGTAAGCTGATTCTGGAAGAGGACGTTTTGCAAGCGGAAAAGGGTAAGGAAGTTGTAAAAACTTATAAGCGGGGTTTTGATTGCAACAGGAAGGCTAGAATGGTTGAAATTCCTTGTTTTGATGGTGAAAACATTGCTGATGGTGCTGGTGATTGTGATGATACGCATAGTGGTCCTAATAAACGTTTTAAAACCAGTGAAGATTACCAATTGCGTACTGGCCCTTTGTGCCAAAAAGCCATCCTAAGTAAGGTTTGAGTGACAGGATGAATGTTTTTGTATTTTTATAATCCAGTTCCAGTATGTACATCGTTAGAAGGTGCATCAGGTGAAGGTTGTGGAGTGGAGGCCGCATCGTCTTCTCCAATTTCGTGTTAATTATCAGTATAACCTTGTATTAGACAATGTTTTAACTCATTTTCATGTTCTATCAGACTTTGTTTGGCCAGTTGACTACTATAAGTCAAAGTATCCAAATGCTAAAAGCTAAAAACTCACTCTCTTAACTCTTTCTCGTGTTGTCTATACTTTGTTTGGCCAATACATTATATTTCATGGCTGTACATATTAGATATTCGTTGACATATGTGAAGATCGTTGTAGCTCTTATACGATGTCTAATATTATTTATATCTAGGAATGCATAACAATGAAGGAGGAATATTCAAACATAGAATCAATCATTATTATGAACAAGGTTTTTCATTATCATTCATAATCTCTAACACTAATAAACAAATTAACATGTTCTACCTTGATCAAGTAGAACATGCTCTCTAAACTAATAAACCACTAACCCTAGACGTTTTCCCTACGTCTAGGTTCCCACACACACACACCTTTTAGGTTTACATCTTGTACGTACAATGAAACTAATGACCCTATGTCTCTTTATATACTAGAGACATCTAGGGTTTACAAGAGGAATCATAATACAATTAGGAAACTAAATTTTTTAAGTAAATCTTCTAGAATCTTCAAAATTCTTCATCTTTTTGTAGTTTCCCATCTTGTCACTTTAAGCTCTTCATGTTTCATTCTTCTTGTTTTGTATCATCAAATCAATAATAGACCCAACAATCTTCCCCTATTTGATGATGACAAAACAAACACCTTCTTGTACGAACTTCCCTAGACGAAGTAGAAAAGTTGAGATAAAATCTCACCATGAATGAAACAATCTTGTCTTCCCCTTAAATCATGCTATGCCACTCGAACATCTCTTCAACATCTCTTCCCCTTTTTGTTATCAACAAATAGAGAACATATGCAAATAATAATCTTGACCACCACGAACCAATACCACACTTTTAATCAAAGCCTTCCATTGTTTCAAATTGCCCTCCATGAAGAACACCAAAATGCTTACGAAAAATGAATCCAAAACAATAGAAACTCCAACTAGTAGTAGTAGTAATGATCAACAATAGTAAAAATCAAAAACTTCCCCTTGAGTGGTGCATGTACATCAAATGATTAAACACATCATTAGATAAAATACTTCCCCTGAAATCAATGTGTTAACCATCTCTTGATTCTTCAAATCTGTAAGCTCCTTGTAATGATTACTGATGAAGAAAATCAAGTATAACGAACTTGATAAAGAAGTAGAACAACCCAAACTTGTGTCTTATGTCTTGTACTTAGTATGTGACTCCAAACTCATACCAGAACAACAATAGTATAAGTAGACCGCAATCTCTTGACAGAATCCTCAACTAATATGAGACACTGAGCACTACAATGTAACTCCTTTAAGTGATAGCCAATGTGTGCATAGAGCATCATAAGAAAAATCACACATTGCTAGATTCATCAAGTCTTTGTCACATCTTTAACGCACAAACAAGTTATCTTCAAAGTGTAACCCCCCACTTTGAGATATGATAAGAACACAAACCTGTGATACTCAACTATAACATCAAATAAATGATATTCAACCTTCTTCATAATCAATTAATCCAATAAGAACCAAATACGAGCCTTTTAAAAACTTTAAGAACAAAACTTCTACCTGTGTGTGTGAACCAAATAACCATTCTGTGTGTGTAATCCAAAACCAATAAAACTTATAGATCTTCCCCTTACTGCTCGTAAACCATGCATATATATTAAACCATAAAGCTCTTGACTCGTCTCCATAAATTATCTTGTAGCAGTACTTTACAATGAGACACGCAACGGTTCTTTCAAACGAGCAGCAGTACCTTGCATTCGGCAAGCAGTACTTTGGAAAGAACAGCAGTACTTTAGAAAAATACTCGAGCAGTACCTTGAGAAAATGGAGCAGCAGTACTTTGTTGGAGCAGTACGTTGAAAATATATGCAAGCAGTACTTTGAATGAATGATGGAGCAGTACTTTCAACTTTGAATAATAATTCGCTATCCTTCAATCATTAGATAATCGACCAATGATATAGAATTGAAAGACCACCGACTTCTAGGCTCTGACTTCTTTTGTCGTACTGATCTCCACCAATTTCAAAGAATGAAAACGCTTCTCCACTTGCATGAATAACCAGATCCACGAATGACATATGAGATTGATATTAAATAATTACCTTCACCATAAATCATTGATCCCAGTTGTACGAGGTAACCAATATTGCATCAACCAATCATGAGTAAGATACAACCGACCAATTAAATAAACTTGTGCACCGACCCATGATAATAAAGAAACCAAGAATCAATTTAATTGAGAACCGAATATTATAATCAATCCATGATCAATTAATTGAATGAATTAATTACGAGGGCCATCAATTGGTGCAAGGCCCACCACTTTTCTTAATTCCAGTAAACCACTTTAAATAAACTGCTTTATTATTTTCTTCTTTTTCCCCGTTATATTCTACTCACTTTATTTTGTAGATCCGTATAACACAAAGATAGTATTCAACCAATGATCGTTGAATAAATAATTTGACTTACCATGCAAACTTCGACAAAAACAATAACCCTTTTACAAACAGATCGTACCTTTTCAATAACCGTTTTCTTCGACAGTAAACCTTGTAAATCCTAGATCACGAGCTAACCTAGCTCTGATACCAATTGTGAACCTTGCATATCTTGAGAAAAAAGGATATCATCACACTCTCAAACTTCACTGGACTCAATATTATTAATATTGAGACTATTATATAGCTTGTTATTTATAAACCTTGTATCAAACCTTGTAGATCACGAGCTAACCTAGCTCTGATACCAATTGGACAAATAATAAGAATAGCAGAACACAATAATAATATCAAACCAAGCCTCAATATTATTAATACGATCACTCTTAATAGTGATAGGGTTTTACAACCTTGAAGCTATGAACTAACTAACTAATATATGAAACGTGTATGTTTTTGTGTGTCGTTGTTTTCTCTACACCAAACATACGTGCCTATCATCTCTTTATATAATAGAGATGCTAGGGTTACAAACTTATCCTACAAGTAAAACAATATCTTCTGTAATCTTTTAATAAAGATAAGTATTTTGCATGTACTCCACCAGCTTGTAGAATCTTCATTGTGCATATTTAGTCCTTCAATTATCTTCATTGAAGCATATGTAGTTTTGTTGTATCAAATCACATATACACGATTGTATATGACCTAACAATCTTCCCCTATTTTATATTACAAAACTATCTTCATGAATTCAGCAATCTTCAATGATGATAATCTTCAACCCCATTGTTTCATTCTTGTATTTATTTTGCCTTTTTAATGATGACAAAATAAACAAAGTCGTGTACGAACTTCCCCTTAAATAAAGAAGTTGAGATGTAATCATCTCCATGAATGAAACAAACACACATAAATAAAGCTGCAAATAATCTTCATGTTAACTTCTTCCCCTTTTTGTAATCATCGAATAGGGAACCTGTGAAGATAAGCAACTTGTATACACTTCTCCCAATCATGTCGGCCAACACCCATCTCGGCTTCCCCTCACTGCTTGTAAACCATGAATATATATTGAACCATAAAGCTCTTACATGTCTCTATAAAGCACAGCAGTACTTTGCAATAAACTGTACCTTTAATGAGACACGCAGCAGTACTTTAATTCAAGCAACAGTACTTTGCAAAACTACTCGAGCAGTACTTTCAATATACGGAGCAGCAGTACCTTGAAGATAGAACAGTACTTTGAAATAACTTCAAACAGTACGTTGGAATGAGTAGCAGTACTTTCAAACGCTACAGCAGTACTTTGGAGATTTCTCTACCAATTAAAACTTTATTGCTCTCTTTTGTATATGACAAACATCTAATATCACCATCCCACACAGCGACAACAACTTCTTGGCTTTGTCCCACATAATATAATCAGTAGCCAATAAAATATACCGTATGCTTCCATCAGTATGAGGTTAAATAAATATACTCCTTTACCACTTGCTTAAAACGACAACACATCTTCCTTTTAATTGCATCGACCAATCAGAATATTAACTAAATTTTGGATCACGACAAACCTAATTCCATGAATATTTCAAGTCACCACCGTCCCATTATATGTAAGCTGCAAATAAGATCACATGCATGTAAACTAGATAACTTCTTTCAATTAATGAGTACGAGATAAGATCACATGCAGAAAACGTCAAACAGCAACTTGAAGATATATCCTCATGTAGGTCCACTCATCGAATAGAATATTAAACCAGTAGCGAATATTATATCAATCTCACTGTCCCACATCTTTAATTGGTACGAGGAAACCACGTCTCCAAAAGACGTCAATTAAACAATATTTATCGAATACCAGCGACCAATTAATTAGCAAACCAGCGAATAATAATCAAAAAGGAGTACGAGGAGAATGAATGTGTAACCAATTCAATACCATGAAGCACAAGTCGACAAAATTAGTACGATGGAGACATTAAATAGCGCCGACCCTTGTTAAAAGGGATTTAATAATGAATTTAGATGCAATCGTACCTTCACCAAACTGATTTTCTTCGATAAAAAACCTTGTAAATCCTTAGATCACGAGCAACCTGTCTGCTTCTCTTTTCTTCATAAACACGACACCATACACCATAGCAATTCTCAATCACCCACTTTCTATGAATTGCTATGCACACAACACATTAAGAATTAATTCTTTTTGAAGTCCCAAGCCAGAATAGACTTGAATCTTCCATAAGCATCAACATAATCATATCGTGTTAAGGTCTTTGATGGATTCTTCTTTTCAGAAACATCTAATTCTTCTTGTTTAGGTTTCCAAACCCATCTAGCTGAAGCCTTAATAACATTAACCTCGGATTTCAGCCTAGTAGTTCTTTCTTTTGGCCGAGCAGTACTTTGAGATAACCTATCAGTACTTTGAGAAAG
>LBNU01031878.1:21605-31868 GCA_014162995.1 Artemisia annua
AAGTTAGAGTTGTAATAGTCTGCATTCTACAAGCAGATTTAAGGTGTTAATATAATCAAAGTTTGGTTAATTCTTCTTAGCTTTGTTAAGTAATTCCGCATACTTAATAGAGTAATTCAGTGTTTCATTGTTAGTAGATTAGGATTTATCCAAGGCTACTAAACCCTTAACAAGCTATATAATAGTTTGGTCAGAGTATAACGATCCAACAACATATAAAAAGTCAAATTAACGAAATGCTAAATGTGATGGTATACGCACCACAATCGATCACACCTTTTTATCACGAAAACCAAACCCAGTGGCCACTTAACATTTGATGAACCTATGTTCAAACCATACCCAGTAATTATACAAGGTTACATCAGATACAAATGCATATGCTTTACATATTTTAACATGTAACTCCAATATGTTAATGCTAATCCAAACATCCACTATAGTTAAAAGGGCAATTCGATTAATCAAACTGCCAAATTGACTTGTAACAGTGAAATTTAAGAATTAACAATAACATGCAAATTATTGATTGCGAAACACTATCATTTATTTAAAACCCAGATTTTTATTGATTGGTCTCATGTTGACAACCATTACAAACTTCACTACCATCTAAACATACACTTAGCTTGACCTACAACTTTCCCTATCAGCATTTTCCTTCATTTCCTTCATTTCCTTCAGATATTTAAACAGAACTTCAAGTTTTGTGATCCTTGTTTCCAAATCATCAAACTTTGGTAAACCATTGTCGGCAGCCTCTTCCGTCTTCTTAGCGGACAAACGGTGTTCCTTGGAGCAATCCTCTTTCCTCAACCCTGTGTACAAAGCCTTCCCCTTATCGTTTTTTGCCATTCTTAGTTAGTTTGATTGAATGTATGTGTGCTGCGTTGTTGAAAGATTTTATTGAATTTAATAGAATATGTAGGGTTAGTTGTGGGGTTTATTGGTTCCCGCGAAGTAATTAAAGCGTATTTGAAAAAGTTTTGGTCAATTCGCATAGTTAAAAACAAAATTAGAACACGGTTGGTCCCTGAAATTGAATGTACGGTTAGATATTAACCATACCCTAGTTGCAAATGTGGTTGGATTATATTGCCCTTGGAAAATGAACCAAAACTTAGCGTTGACCTCACCATTTCTGGTAAAGGGACACATTCGGCCTCAAAATCCATAGTTTTGGACGTCAGGCGACGAATTTTAAAAGTTAAGGGCCCTGACGATGCTTTGTGGAAAGTTTAGGGACCAGCGATGTATTTTATTCTATAATCAAAATGTAAATGCTCGTTTGAAAATTTAACTGCATGCTACCCATCGTCGCAATGCACATATACCATACTAATAAAAACATTAATTCATTAATTAAATAATCATTTATAATACGGAGTACCTGTTTGCAAACATAAGGTGCCGTTTGGTTTATTATTAGGAATTGGTTTGGGTATGGGTTTGATTATAAAATGAAATGAGAATCGGTATGAGTTTGGATATCACATCTAATATTCTTGTTTGGTTTATTGGTTAAGTGAGTTTTTAAATATAAAATAGTGGTTGATTGGAAATCAATATCTAAACCCACCGTGTAAGGTGGGCATGAGCATACCATTGTTATGAGGTATTATTCCAATATTTAAAACCTATATTGTGGAAAACTAGAAGGGGGGTCGAATAGTTTTACCGGTTTTAACTTAATTATCTTTTAAAACTTTCCGTGTAATCAAGGATCTAATCTAAAATACAATATGTGATATGCAAGAATAAAGAAAGAAACGATCAAACAACAACACGATAGTTTATCGTGGTTCGGCTACAAGGACTCTTTTTCCTTGCCCTACTCCACGCCCCGAGTATCCAACTCGAGAGTTTCTTTCATTAGTCAACAAGCTCCTTTCACCGGCGGAGAAAACCTTACACGTCGCTTACACAAGATTACCGACACAAAGCTAGATGTCGAGTTCTTTTACAAGGGTACAACCACTCCCGTCATACTATGTATTTTAAGGCCTAAAATACTAACCGATCACTACAGAAACTACACAATGAATAGATGTATAAACCTCACTAGGTTACACAAAACTAAGCTAACAACACTTGCAACGTTATGTTGACACTTGTAACTTTTGGTATGAACTTGTGATCTTCTTTGCTACAAAAGATCTCACACAAATGAAATGTTAATGAGTTAGATGAATGCAATGAGAATGTATGTGTAAATTATAATGAGAAGTGATAAGAGATTTCTTGCAAGTGGCTTGGTATTTATAGCCAACCAAACCAGCAGACTGGCGGATCCGGCGGAACCAAAACAAGGGTTCCGCCCTTATAACCCCAGGGTTCCGCCAGGTCTGACAGTCAAAGTCTTCAAGAAATCTTTCCATATCTAGCAATGTCAAATCAAGTTTCTTCAAGTCAACACACAATAGATAGAGTAAGAAACCTTCTAAAATGTATAAGAGATCTTAAGGAAAGTCAACTACTAGATTTAGTAACCTTTCCATAAATGCTCATGATGCATGCCATGATGTCATGTTACATTTTCTACATTTAGAAATATGAAAATGTTATGTTTAATATGAAATGTAAATGTAGCAAATAAAGTCTAGTTATGCAAGACTAAAACTAAAATCATGTTTTACTAAAAACTAAAGTTTACACTTTGTCGTTAACAAAACTTAGCAAAGATCGTAAAATATAAATAACGTTTTTAGTCGATATTTGTATTAACATATATCAAATAACCAAACACCCTCAATCATTCTCATTCCCATTCCTTATTCCAAAACCCTCAATCCAAACACACAATTATACTGTAATAAACTACAAGGTGGCAACCATTACTAAAGGGATGTTTGCTTTGGGGTTTGGTATCATGGAATGGAAATACATGGCGCATACATTTTTGTTTTGCAGGAATGGAATAATAAAAGTCCATAGATCCTGGGATCAATGAAACAATAAAGAGAGTAACCTTTCAAAACATTTTCTTGATTTTCATGGAAAAACACGCCTAATTAATATCAATTGCTTTTATTTGGTTGTCTTTTTCACTCCTTTTAAATTAACTCATTTTTTTTAATAATGCAACGATTCATCATTCCATAACTTTATCAAACCAATGATCTATTCTTTTTCCTATTCAAACCTGAGCACCCTGTCTATGTGTTTTCATATCGAGGATTATTTGCAGATGAAGAGATGTCAAATGCCAGATCATGGATTAGTAACTGCATCCACTTTCTAACAAAATCCCAATTGCCAATTCATTTTTAAAAACTAAACGACACCTAAATAGTCTAATGCCATGTCACTTGGACTTTCTCGCAAGATGTTAAGTTTGAAACCTTACTGGTTAATGGTTATGGAAGGCCTGAAAACGGTCATGAGTATACCTCTAGTTGGTTGGAGTTGACCACGATCTAAAAACCGGACTGGACAGGACCAACTAAAACCATATCGATCCGATCACCGATATGGCCTAAAACATTAGACCAAAAATGGTAGGTTCACGTCCAGGTCGGTCCGGTAAAGGTCGTTGGTCGGTCTGGTCCATTAAAGCGTAATGGTCGATTTTGCGTAAGACCGAACCGGACCGGAACAAAGCCCGAAAATGAGGAAAAAGACGGACCGAGGACGAGACCGAAATATGTGCGGCCCGATCGATCTGGTTCAATATGATTTTTTGATTCGATTCAAGGCGCAGTCTATTATTCCAAACTCTAGTTATACCGCGTACATTTGAATTTTTAAAAAAAATGTTCTACTATTAGTACTCCCTTACCCCTCCTACCTCCTGGCACCCGCTTTATTGACAGGACAAGACATGTTTTTATCATTTTTTGTTCCGTATTTTTTTTCTTTTACTGCTTTTGACTTGTCAAATTATATATTTTATGTTACGTATTTTTTTCTATAGTTTTACTCATTTTATTGAAAGGACAAGACAGTTGTTTATGGTTTTCTACACCTTATTTTTTGTGTTTTACTACTTTTAACTTGTTAAACTTTATATTTTTTGTTCCGTATTTTTTATTTCGCAGTTTTATTATAAAACAAAATTATATATAAAAAAAACATATTACTTGTAAATTTGAAAAGTACCAATAAACAAACCTTAGGCTGAACGCAGTAATATGGGTCGACTGACTAACATTGTGGTCGCTGTTACTGTGGCGTGATGGTCACGGTCTGTCGGCGATGGATGATTCGATGGTTTGGGTCATCTGCTCGACCAAGATCTATCCCACAAACAAACAAAATAATATGTATGTTAATTAATAAAAAAAGGAATCTTTGTGGAGTATGTTTCTTTAATATAGGTCGTCTTATTTTGTTAAAAAGCCATCTGTAGATCGTCGGAGAAAGAAAACTAATATGACAGACAAAATGAAGGTCGATGTTGGTCATTACTGAGCTCAGCCTTAAAAAAAACAAAACAAAACAGGTGTTAGAAATCGAGCACGTGGGGTATGTTATCGTCATTTATGACAGTTTAAAATTTAAATAAACCTCAAATAATGTGTTTTGAATTATTAAAAACAAATAATCACATGTAATCCAAATATTATATGTAATCTCACTTTTCTCCTCCTTTATTTTAAAAACAAGAAGACAAATGTACTGCTACAAACTTTGATAAGCATATCTTTTTTCCATTTTTGGGTTTTTGATTCTATTCAGATAGAAAAAAAACAATGGAAGGTGGTGGTTCAAGCAGCACTAAATTTAACAAAGTTTGTGTTTTTTGTGGGAGTAATCCTGGTCATCGTGAAGTGTTTAAAGTTGCTGCTATTCAACTGGGAGATGAAATGGTTTGTTCTCTATCTGTTTGATGAAATGTGTGTTGGAATTTGGTTTCATGTGATGTTTTGTTGGTTAAGTTGATTATTACGTAGTTAGAGGGTGTTTAGGATTGTTTTAAGGGGTTTTTGTTTCGTCTTATATAGCTGGCTTACGGCTTATTTGGTTTTGGGCTTATGTTTTATAAGCTCGCTTTTTGTGGCTTATCTTGAGACTTTTGGGCTTATATAAGTTTATTATGACATAATAAACTTATATAAGGTGAAAAGTTTCAACTTTCAAGATAAGCCACAAAAAATGAGCTTATGAAACATAAGCCCAAAACCAAATAAGCCGTAAGCCGGCTATATAAGTCGAAAAAAAAAAAGTACTTATAAAGCAAAATGACGAGGTTTTTCCTATTGAGGGCACTTTTTTGACTCACATGATGTACGCAGCCTAACTGTGTGACCAGATTATATCCCTGGCTACCCCTAAGATGTTTGTTTACATAGGGAGGTTTGAACATGAGACCTCTTGTGAGGATACACCTTGGTGGTGGTTAAACAAGTACTTATAAAGTTGTTTAAAATAAGCACTTCAGGAAATAGTACTTGGATTTGTAATTGTCTTTACAAAATGTAATAGTGTTTGATGAAAAGACTAATTTGTTGGAAAATCTCAATCAAATTCATTTATATAAGGTTTTAGGTAAGGAGCTCCCTACCCGTTTATTCAAAACTGCTCTAATAAGTAAATACGCAAAACCAGTTTCTTTAAGATAAGAAGATAAGCGGAAAAAATAAGCAATCTTAAACGCCCCCTTGGACGTGATTTGAATAGGATATGTGGTTGTTGTTATGGTTGGTGCACTATGTCTGTGATGATTTTTTGTATAATCTGTTTTTGTTTAAGAAAATTGATGGTTGAGTTTCACATCATAAGGTTATGTAATGGTGATTAAATTTTGTAATTATTTTGCCTCTTGTTGTAGTTACAAGTGATTTTAACCGGATATGTGATTGTAGTTGTTGTTGGTCCACTACCTGTATGTTATAAGGCCTCATCCGAATTTGGTTTCTTGTTTTAAAATCGGTATTTAATGTTTTGTACAAGTGATTAATAGTTTCTTGATTGACGTTTGTGATAATTTTGTTAATTACAGGTTAATAGGAAGATTGACTTGGTATATGGTGGTGGAAGTGTTGGTCTAATGGGTATGATATCTCAGAGGGTATTTGATGGAGGCTGCCATGTTCTTGGGTGATATACACAAACATCAATTCCTGTTCTCTGTGTAAATTTTAGTTGCTTGAACTCGTCTATTAATGTATTGTTGGTTTTAACAAAACCGTTGTTGCTTGCTTACTTGCAGGGTTATTCCTAAAGCTCTTGTGCCACTTGAGGTATTAACCCTTTGATGTCTTAAGTCTTGTTAGTTCGTTTTAGTTACCTATGTATCTTTTCGAGCCAAATGGTTCAGTTTATTAGTTCAATTATGGTCGGTGGATACAAATAAGATAAGATTCTAGAAGTTCCTTTTAATGTTATTGTGCCACGCTTCTTTGATTAGCCTCAGCTTGAAGATGACAAGTTGACTTTTTTCTAGTAGGCAATATAATTCTAGTAAGGAATTCAATGCAAAATCAGCTTAAAAAGTCAAACAAGCATAATATAACTACAAATGACTAGTATGGATGAGGTTTTTCCCTATTTAGATTGCTTGGGGAGGGTGAGTCTTTGACTTTGATGTACACGGCCTAATCGAGGTATTCTTGTAACCGTTTCCGAACCCTTTTCCTGGCCACCCCCAATATGTGTACCTAGTGAGGTATGAACATGAGACCTCTTCTGAGGACATTAGACATTAGAGTGTCTCACCACTACCTTGGTGGTGGTTATCAGTTATAACTAAAAATGTCTAGTGTTTAATTTTAATAGTTCTGTGTCAGCAAGGCCATTGTCCATTTACTTGACATGGGCTAATGTATGTTCAATCTGATATGGTTTAAATGTGTTTAAGTTGAATATTTTAGCGAATGATTGTTCCAATCTGCTAATTTTGATAGATATCTGGTGAATCTGTTGGAGAGGTACGGATCGTTTCAGATATGCATGAAAGAAAGGCTGAAATGGCTCGACAAGCTGATGCCTTTATTGCACTTCCTGGTATCTTTCAAAGTGCCTCTATACTTCTTGATTTTTCTCGATAGAATTTATATTCATGGTGTTGGTACTTTTAGGAGGTTATGGAACCATGGAGGAGGTATTAGAGATGATCACATGGTCCCAGCTTGGAATTCATAAAAAACCCGTGAGTTATTTCTTTGTTTGGTATTCTCGACCACACGAGTTTTGCATCCATAACTCTTACATTTATCAATTCAGGTTGGTCTCCTTAATGTTGACGGGTATTACGACAGTTTGCTTGCATTATTTGATAATGGAGTGAAGGAAGGCTTTATCAAGCCAAGTGCTAGAGACATCGTTTTATCAGCCTCAAATGCAATTGAATTGTTGACAAAGATGGAGGTACACGGCTTTTACAAAATATTTTCTTCTTGGGTATATGATTTTGTTAGACATCCATTTTTAAGGGTCTTGGACTCTTTGTAAAGACTTTTATAGTTTTTATGCCGTCTACTCAAATTATTTTCGATGTACAGCAATTCAAGCCTGAGCATGAACATGTTGCACCACACGAGAGTTGGCAGATGGAGCAACTGGGAAACTATCCAAAAAATTAACAAAATTCAAATGGGTATTGTTCCCTTGT
Organism: Artemisia annua; assembly: GCA_014162995.1. Classification (NCBI taxonomy): domain Eukaryota; kingdom Viridiplantae; phylum Streptophyta; class Magnoliopsida; order Asterales; family Asteraceae; genus Artemisia; species Artemisia annua. The sequence continues at coordinate 29,158 of LBNU01031878.1, forward strand.
AGGACACCAGTCGCACATTTATCAAATTTACATTTGAAGATTGAATTTGTGTGTTGAGATTCAGTTTTATGTACTTTTTGCCGTCTAGTGTGGTTTTGATTGTATGAGTTGTGCTAGAAACAGCCAACTACTCTTCGATACATTGTTAAGTACTTAGGTTTGCTTTTTTGTCTTTTGAAACAGCCAAAAAAAGATCAAAAGAAAATGAGGTTTAATAGTGTTGGGTCTCTTGGTGAACAAATTTCAGCAAGGATCAGATATTGTGCAATATAGGGATGACAATGTTGATGACTTTGTTATGTTTTGTTAATTTTTACTTGTTTTCTTTACTTCTGTTGCCTGAGCCCTTCTTCGGTTCGATTTAAGGAACTGGTATACAGTATTCACACAGGGGTTAATGTTTTGGTTAAAAACTGACTTTTCGTAAAGCGAGGTTCAGTGGTTAGACATTGGCTTTATATGATTGGTGATTAGTCATGACCATTTTTAGGTGGTTTGGTACTTAAGGTTAGATGTAAGGATGTGCAACAAACTTAATTAGACTGGACTCAAACTTTTGGGCTATAGAAAAGCATATAATTTAGATCAAATTGCAAAAATGTCCCTGTATTTTGGCCAAAATGCGGGTGCAGTCCCTAGCATTTGGTAAGTGTAGAAAGCGTCCCTGTAGGGAACTTATGGTTGCAAATTCAGTCTCTGGTCAAAGCAAAATGACTAAGATACCCTTATCTTCCTCATTTTTAATTTTTCTTTTACGAGGGAGTTTGGTCATTTCAATTTGGCACAAGGACGGTCTTTGCACTTTCCAAATAGTAGAGACTACACCCGCAATTTGGCCAAAGTACAAGACGATTTCTGCAATTTACTCCATAATTTATTACTGTACTTATAGCTGTTAAGATCTTGATCTATTTCTTGATATTGGCGAAGACCTATTTCTCCAAAGTCTTATTTAATCGGTTAATCGAACGTTTATGATTGAAGAGTGACCATTGGTCAATTAAAGACTTATTTTCTTTGTGCTAAAATAACGATTTTAAGTTGGCTGACTATTTTGGTTTATTTATTCTATATATGTTTTGAGGCTTTGAGTTTGGTAAGTAACAAGAGTAGTGATATTCCATATACACTTGTAAAGTCGGGCTATGTTGGGTGCGGAGAGCTACAACTTTGGGTGCCAATATTACTCGTGGGATTAACACATACAAGACAAATACAACTCTTGGGTGAGCTAGCATTTAGCCATTTAAGCAAATAAGTACATGCAAGGCTATTAAGATCAAGATCCTATTATGGATCATATTTGTCTTTGCAAAAACGGATCGAGATTGGAAGATCCTACCTAAATAGTAATTCATATTCAAAGCTGATTATATACCAAATTTATGAAGAAAGATGAGTTCTGAAAGTTATAATAATATGAAAATGCAACGTGTAATCTTTAAAATACTAAAATATCTAATCGGTAATTAAGTACGTTGGATATTTAAATCTAAAAATCTATATATTTTACTCTTATAAAACATTATTATAATCCACGTTTGCTTTATTGTTTTACTTCAACAAAAATTATTCATTTATAGTTTATTAGTTAGTTAATTCAAGAGAAGTAGTGTTAAATATTAGTAGTAAAATTAAACATAGCAGGGGCTTAAGTGTACTTTTGTAATTAGATTGGGTGTTAGACTTAAACTAGGATTAGGTAGCTTGGAGTGCAAGGCAAGCTTAGGTTTCCACCTCCTCATCTCTATATAAATAGAGATGAGGGGATGCTAGTTATTCATTCTTCTTCCTCAATTGTAAAAGCTTTATTAGGTGTTTTAATAAAGGGTACGTTGAGGTATATCGTGTGCATATTCTAGTCGGTTCTTTGTAGTATCTCGTGTTTGCTACGTGTGCTCATACAACTCGCGATCTAGCGTTCCGCGATCGAACTTCAGGATTGTTGTCGAGGTATTTTTCAACAAGTGGTATCAAGAGCCGCGGTTATTGTGGTCATTGAAGTTCGAGTGTTAGATCGAGGTTCCGAGTTTATTCGGGGTTTTAAGTTTCGGTTTTGAGCTTCAAAGGTGACAAAGTTTTTGCAAGAAGTTTCAACTTCAAGTTTTCGGTTTCTTGGAATTCAAGTCTTGGTGGTTCTTGGAAGACAAGTAAGGTTTAGCTTGTCTTGGGATTCAAGAAAAGTGATTACTTGGAGTACAAGGTATATCAAGGTTGTAGACTTGAGGTGGAAAGATCGAAGCTTTAGGGTTTCTCTAAAGGTTAGTAGATCAATAATTACAAGAAAGCGGATTTAGCACACGGCTTGTGAGACTTGTTGGTAAAGTTGGTTAAAAAGCAACTTGACAAGGTTTGTAGCAAGGTTAAAGAGGAATGGCTAGTATGAATACTAGGTTAAACATCGAAAAGCTCGATGGGAATATTGTACAAAAACATGGAGGTTCAAAACAAGTTGGGTTCAAGCAACTTGGTCTTGGTGTTAAAACAAGGGTCCATGGAGTACATGTTCAAAATCGTGTTTGGTTTGAGGTGGAACTGCAGGGAGCTCAGGAAAATCGTGAAGCTGAGGTAATTCAGGAGAGTAACGATCATGCTGCAGTGGCTCAAAGAAAGTTGGAGGTTAAACAACTTGAAGGAAAGACAAACACGGATTGCTTGGTAAATAAGCAGGTACATCTTGGTGCAAAGGTCGGGGCAGACATTATGAAAAC
>LBNU01031878.1:32087-50123 GCA_014162995.1 Artemisia annua
AGGGGCTTAAGTGTACTTTTGTAATTAGATTAGGTGTTAGACTTAAACTAGGATTAGGTAGCTTGGAGTGCAAGGCAAGCTTAGGTTTCCACCTTCTCATCTCTATATAAATAGAGATGAGGGGATGCTAGTTATTCATTCTTCTTCCTCAATTGTAAAAGCTTTATTAGGTGTTTTAATAAAGGGTACGTTGAGGTATATCGTGTGCATATTCTAGTCGGTTCTTTGTAGTATCTCGTGTTTGCTACGTGTGCTCATACAACTCGCGATCTAGCGTTCCGCGATCGAACTTCGGGATTGTTGTCGAGGTATTTTTCAACAAGTAGGATCGAATCAGATTCAGATCTTACGATCCTATGATAAAATCGAGATCCTACTTAAGAACCTATACTTTTTAAGATCCTACGAATGATCGGCTCGTTTTTGCTTAACGGGATTGTAAATCGAAATATATCAACTTCTGGCTAAATGTCATTCAAATATGTGGTTATTGTTTAAGACTATGTCATTGAGGAAAGACATCTAAGAAACATAATACACGAGATGGGGATTTCCTGCCAATCTAAACACCCAGGTAATAAGGGTTTTATATATTCTCGTACCCTTCATATTCCTACTTATCTATCCACCTACACAAAATATAAGATTTCATACTTATCTTTCTATCTACACATAAATATACTCAATACATCCCAAATTAATAATCCACGTTTCTTTTTTGTCATGTTTGATTTAATTGTCCACTACTAAACTTTACTATATATTCATATAACACTTGCTTGAAATTAATATTACCCTCTCCTCAGACCGAAAGGAGTGGTAGCAACTCACTCAGTGCTACCTCAGCTTTCTCTCTCCTCTTATTTCCACTAACTTACACTCACCATACAATGGTAGTGGTGACACCCACTCACTTTTATAAAAATATAGCACACTAAATACCCCACACACGCTCACATATAAATAAAAAATAAATACTTTTTCACTTTAGAACCACAAAATTGTGTTTCTCTGCTTGGTGAGTTACTCATCATACGACCCTTTTTTCTTGCCCACTCACGAGTGACTTTGACATGGGGAGTGGTAATCCCGCCGTGAGTCATTCACTCACTCTCAAAACTACTCCACACCCTCCGGCCTCAAAAATTATTGTCTCTAGACAATAAACACAGATTTTAAGAAAAGTAGGACCAATACATATTTTACCCAATTAAATACTATTTTCACCAATTAAACTTTCTTTTGATGTGTTGAGATAAGAAGTCTAGTATATTATTTTGGGACATATCAAAATGAAAATAATGACATTTTGAGACAGAAGGAGTACAAACTTTAAAGAAAATATTAACCAGTAATTAGTTAAGATTAAAACTATTATTTTGTAAAAAGTAAAAGAGGATAAACAGTAATAATTATAAATTACAGTAAAACCTCTGTAAATTAATACTCGATAAATTAATAACCTCCATAAAATTAATAACTTGTCCGGTCCCAACTTGGGACCAATACAAATTTGGACCCCAATCGATAAAATAATAAGATAATAATTTTTTTGAAATCCCAGTGTATATATATATATATATATATATATATATATATATATATATATATATATATATATATATATATATATATATATATATGTGTGTATATATATATATATATCCTAATTAAACTATAAATTAATAATTACTAAAAAATTTCATAATATACATGTGATAATTTATTTTTCACCTCTAATTAGTGTGCACTGTAATTTATTTTTCATATCTAACTTGTACATATTGGAACTTGTTTTTCTAATTTATTTTTCATCTATAACCAGTATACATTGTAATTTATTTTTCATCGCTAACTAGTATACATTGGAACTTGTTTTTGTAATTTATTTTTATCCTTAACTAGTATACATTGTAACTAGTATATATTGAACTTGAAAATTAAAAAGGCATAGGTAAAACCTTTTTAAATTAATAAATTATTAATTTATCGATATAATAATATCTCGATAAATTAATAAAATATCTCGGTCCCAACACTATTAATTTATAGAGGTTTTACTGTATGGTTATCTATATATTATCTATATAAAAAAATGGTTAAAGTGAAAAGTGAAAAATTAAGAAAGTGAAATGTTGAAAAATTTAAAAAGGAAATGTTGAAACTAAAAAGGGAAATGTTGAAAACATATGTTTTAAAAACTATTAAAAAAAAAGACTATTAATACAAATCGAAAACCGGGTTGATTCGGGACTCTTCAAACCCGGCGGGTTGACCTGGTTTAATTTGACCCGTTTTTCGACCCAAACAGTTGGGAAGACTCGGTTTAAATTGACCCGTTTTTCGACCGGAACAGTTAAACCGGTTGAACCGCCCGGGTCGAACCGGGTTTCAAAACATTACGTTTAATCGCCAAATCCTCAAAGTTTTACTATTTTTCGTTTATAACCTATAAACTTTTTTTTATCACAAACTATTTGCCGCTATAAAATCTCGTTGATATGTACAGATACTTGTCTAGTCGTATGTTTTTTTTGAACAGATAATTATTTTAAAACGGTGGAACTGCACAGTAGACCATTAGTGCACAAAAATATAACGTGTCACGGTCTTTATGACTTATGAGTTTGGGAAAAATAAAAAAGTTTGGGAAAAAAGAGTGAACGTATACCCGAAATGTGCCAATCATTTCAAAAAGATATTGTTGTTTTTAGTCAAAACATAGAAATAAATAAATAATCCTAAATTAATTCAACCCATTTACTGCTAATTACACATTCACACTGCAATCAATTCATAATCTTCTTTTATAAAGTAATTGCTTATCCCTGTTTATCTTGTTACAATTTTATAAAAAAATTTAATCTTGAGTATGTTTATCATTTCTGTTAGTAGTTTCTTGTTTCTTGATTATTATAGGGTTTATCATTTAATAGTATGTTATTATGCCTGTTAATTACTACATTTCTTTATGAACCCATCTTTAATTAGTAGTAGTAATAATGTTTCTTTATTGTAGGGTTAGATTAGATTACTGTCTTTATGAATGTTTAATGTATCAGTTATTAAATAAAAATCTGTTCTTGTAGACTATTTGCTTATGATTTAGGAAAGTTTATGTTTCTTGATTATAAAGCGGGTTTACCTGGTTTGAGTCTGTGTGGCGGTGGGTTTAAACCCCGTGGATTAGTCGGGCCAAAAGGTTCGGAAACCATGGTTATTTAATAAAAATGTGTTCTTTTAGGAAATTTACGTCTATTTATTGCGGGGTTTATGATATGTTGTGTAAATTACATTTCTTGATGAATCTTTAATATCAATTATTAAATAAAAATATGTTCTTGTAGATTATTTGTTTCTAAGATTGTGACCTTTTTGCTTGTGACAGGAATAACGTTACTAGTGAATGATTGTTGTGTATAGATATTGTTTTTGAGTCCTGAAATTTAGAATGAGGAGGTCAAGGAAGTGGTCGGTTAATAAGTGTGGCCAGGCGAGTGGTAGTGGTGGAGGAGTAGGTGTTGGGGTGGTCGCGGATGAGGGGTTAGCGGAGATTGGAGTAGCTACAAATCTTAAGTCAAAACCTCATCGGTATTTTAGCCAAGTGATGCCTGGGAAATCAGAAGGAATGCCTGTTTCGCCAGTTAAAATGTTGGCGGGTAGGGAATGTAATTACTCTGGGAGAAGTAGATTCTCGTCTGCTGATCGGTGTCATGTGTCGAGTAGATATTTACCGGTTAATGGCCCTTCTGTGATCGATAGGATGAATAGTTGTGCGTATGTTTCACAGTTTTCGGCTGATGGTACTCTTTTCGTTGCGGGATTTCAGGTACTAATGTACCGAGCAATCAACATTTTATATTTTTATTTGATGTTTATAATACCATATAGTAATAGTTTGTTATTATTATTATTCTCTACACAGGACAGTGATATTAAGATATATAGTGTTGATAACGGTTGGCAAGTTAAAAAAAACATTCGTGCCAGAAGCTTGCGGTGGACAATAACGGATACATCTCTTTCACCTGACCAACGTTTTCTTGTATGTCTGCACATTATGTTTTTGGTGTTTTATTTTATATATATATATTTTTTGTTATAGGTCATGAGATGCAGTGTTTAGAATCATTTTAAATGGCATATTTGATGTATCAGTTTCATTCTTATTGTGTTTATCATAATTGTAGGTTTATTCCAGTATGTCCCCTATTGTCCATATTGTGAACATTGAATCAGCTATGACCGAGTCTGTTGCAAACGTCACGGTACGTATTTGTGGTACTTATAGATAGTTTGTTGAGGATTATGTAGTTTCAATGTGGTTGAATCGAATTGTTTTGTTTTATGCAGGAGATACACGAAGGGCTGGATTTATCAGGGTATGCTAACGATGACGATGATAGTGATGATGATGCTCATTTTGGGATTTTTTCAGTTAAATTTTCAACTGATGGTCGAGAGATTGTAGCTGCAAGTAGTGATGAGTCAATATATGTATATGATCTTGCAGCCAACAAGATAAATGTTCGCATACCAGCTCACAGCGTACGTAATAACACAAACCGTTTCTGTCTATTTATTTAAATTATGTGTAATTGATTTAGAGTATTTTTAAGGGTGTCCAAACTAAATTTACTAACCCTGGTTTATGTTTTACATTACAGGCTGATGTTAATACTGTTTGTTTTGCCGATGAAGCTGGTCATGTGTTATATTCTGGGAGTGATGATCACCTTTGCAAGGTAAACTTCAATGTTGTTTTTATCTATTATCCCCTTTAATGTTGACTTTCAATGATTGCTGTATTAGTAGTATATATATTTAACTACTTATTTTAGGTATGGGATAGGCGATGCCTTAGTACGAGAGGGAAAGAGTCTGGAGTCCTCACTGGACATCTTGAAGGCATTACATTCATTGATAGTCATGGTGACGGTAAATACTTGATATCAAATGGAAAAGATCAGACGATCAAACTGTGGGATATCAGAAAAATGTCCTCAAATGCTCGCGGGTATGCCCCCTTAAACTAGCATTTTTAGTAGCATAAAATGTATAATTAGTAAAAAGTTGTAATTTTATACTTCATATGATGCAGTAATTCAGTAGACAGATATGCTGACTGGGATTATAGATGGATGGAATATCCGTCACATTTAAGAAACAGAAGACATCCAAACGATCAATCAGTGTTTACATATAGAGGTCATAGAGTGTTGCGCACACTCATAAGATGTTACTTTTCCCCATCATATAGGTATATCTCGTGATTAAAGTCAAGTTTTTATTATTTATTACTCCAGTATTTGCAGACTGATCCCATGATCGATTTTTGCAGCACTGGGCAGAAGTACATATATACTGGATCAGCTGATGCCAACATTTATATTTTTGATTTGGTAAATTTCAGCCTCTGTTTCATGTAAAAAAGTTATTTAAAATTTTCATTAATATAATTTATAAATCTTATCAGGTGACAGGAGCTCGGGTTGCAAGGCTAAATTACCATAAACAGATCGTAAGAGATTGCAGTTGGCATCCTTTTAACCCTATGCTAGGAAGCTCATCATGGGACGGAGTCATTGCTAATTGGGAATTAGTCAACCCCAGTGCACGTGAAACGGAATAGAAACTGGTGGTTTAATTTTGTTTTTTTCAATGTTTCTTGTTAATGAAAATAAAGCAATAAAGCGTCTTCTGTGCATATGTATAGTGTAAACATATTTTGACATTTAGTGCTGGATCTCTACAACTATGTATGTTGTATTTCTAGATTGGTGTATCCTTTTTTTTCGTATGCGTGTAGTAGAGTTGCTGCTATTAAAGTTTTGTGATGTTTATATCAGTTGTGCATTAGTAGAAGTATGTGTTGTTATGTGTATGCTATGTTGTCATATTCTACAGACCAACTTATGATCGATGACACCTCATAACATGTAAAGCTAATTATAGTGTTAGTAATATGGGGCGTGTCCTGAAAATCTACAAAAAAACCAAGTTTGAGAAAGACTGGGTTTGTATTTGATACTGTATTAGACATTTAGACTAGAGAATAAGTCATTTTGGTCAGAGGTCATTGGTTCGAGTCATAGAAAGAAAACCCACAAAATTTTCCTCACAATCCTTGATGTAACGAGAATGGCAGCGGTCCGCCGCGTTGCGGGCGGGCCGGGTTTTTTTGCCGCTGTATGACATACATTTTTATTACAAACACCTATGCAGCATGCTCATATTTTACCATTGTTTTTTAGCTTCTTATAGGATAAACAGACGGAAAAGACATGAATTAACATACAATGTTGATTGCTATCATATTAATATTTAAGTGCTACTGAAGACAGGTTGCATTGCCACATGGGTTGCAAAAATATGTATATTATATAAGATGTAGAGTATCCCGACATAATTGATACATATCATGAACTTAATAAATATGTAGTCTTACTGAAGTGCTAAAATTACATGTGCTCATACCGGTGCATGCTTTTGCTTTCCATAGCTGCTGCCACAGTAAAAAAAGATAGTATCTTATGTTAGCTTAACCATAGCTTTCGGTGTCCAGAGTAAGGTATATCCGAGTGGGAACTACCTCTCCAGAGCCTTTAATGTGCCAGTAATCTTTGTCCAATGCAGCATCTGCCAAGTTTGAACCGTTATATTTAATGTAGTTAACTATAATAATATGTCATATAGCTAGTTCAATATTAATCTTTCAGAAACTCAGCTCAAATTGATCTTTAGCAGTTCAAAACTCATAACAGTCCAACTTATAGGGGTGTTTGGGTCAACCTTGACTTTCTGACTGAAACTTGGTTTAGGCCACATTTTGGATTTGATTTAGCTGTAACTTGATAATATAAGTAGGTTAGGAGCATATCTCAGTAGTTTTATATAGTTTGCTATAATTTGCATTATTATCTTGAATTTGGAAGTTCATAACAGCTTAGGTATGATTTTAGGGATAGATTTAGTTTAGGACAATTCTAGGTGATCATACATGCTTAAAATGGTTTTAGTTTAGATAGGTTAAAATCTGGAATTAGGACTTTAAAAGTAATGATCTCATTTAATCCCATTTTTACCCATTTGCATAGCCAAATTCCCCCTACATCAGCCTAGTTTTAAATTAGTAGATTAGATGCGAATTGATTGTTATTGTTGCTTTAATATAGTTCTTCTTACATGGCCTTTGAGTTCTGAATTCTTAGTTTGTAAGTTAAAACCTTTTGTAACCTACTCTCACCCAAAACCACCTCTGCATAAACTTAGGAAAATTGAGTTACCATAGGTTTTTCAATCCATTTTTCTAGCTTAATCTTTGATCCGAAATTCCTTTAAAGTGTTTTTCTTCTATATTTGGTTGCTTATCTTTGTTCATTATCAGTTTTTTCACCTTAGGTAGATCATTTAAGTGCTTTAAATTCTAGCTTAAAAGTTTCCCCTAGCTGTTTTTTTTAGTCTGCTGTTGCACCATAGCTGTTCCAACCAAAAAGTTCTAATACAAAAGTCCTATAAGAATAAACTCATATAGATAATTAGCCAAAAAAATTTCGGTTTCTGAAAATGAAAGGAGATGCACGTACATGGATAGATCAATGCTTCCACAAAGCCAATCCCTCTTGGAAAATGTTGTACTAATTCAGTGAATACGAAGGCATGTCCTGTAGCCAATTCAGGGCACATGGTGACCAACTTCATCGTTAAATATGCAAGTGCATCGCACCTTTAAACTTCCTGTATAGTAGAAAACAGAGAGACAGAACACGTTTAAGTAAGTATTATAGTACAAAATCTATGTATTCTGAACTTCAGAAACCTAGATAAGATACGATAGTGATAATTATCTATTTCCCAATAATGATCTTTAAAACATAATAGATACAAACCTCACCTGAATTTTTTCGACCAAACTATCAACCCTGGGTGATATTTCTACACCATGCGCAATTGCAGCAACAACTGAATCAGTAGCATAATGGCCATATATATACAGGGGTGTTTGTGTTTAGCTTATTTAGTGGGGTTATGTGTATTGGAATAAGACGATTTTTTTGGCTTATGAGCTTATCAAGTTGAGGAAATGATTTTGTCATAAGCTGGTCTTGATAAGTTCATAAGCTTAAAAAGTGGCCTTTTGATACTTTTCAAATATACATAAGCTCATAAGCCCGGTAAACACACTAAAACAAACACCCTCTTAAATAAAAAAGTGAACCGAATGTGTAATGGAACCAAATTTGCCAAAAACATAACGTCACCTGTTGTTTCAGAGATTTTGTGATAGCGCTCAATCGTCTCCCACACAATTAAATAATGTGCAACTGCTATTACTGGTTATCCATTTTTTTAGAAACATAATATACGACCGAAATTAGCAACAGGCTAAAAAATAGTACCATGATCAGAAGAGCGTCGACGCATATCTGTTGGCACACCATAGCACGGCTTCCCAACTCGTTCCCAAACACCCTCTATAATGGACTAACCTGCAAGGTGGTTACAATGTTAATAAAAAAATGAACTCGTATAAGCGCCTAGGTTTAGAATGGTAAAGCACCAACCTTTGGTTTCAATTCCCGGTTGACCACGCGTCGAAGATGACAAAAGGCAACCACGTTTAGTGTTTGTATTAATACAGCTTTAGCATCATCCTCAAAGTATTTTCCTCCCCTGCGAATCAAATTCTCAACTCGCTAAATCATTTCTATAACCACTCCTCTCAAAAGAAATGTACATGTTACCTTGGAGGAATTCTATCTTAGAGCTCCACTCCTTCACATAATCTAAAACAATTCAATATATATAAGTTAGATATGAGGTAATAAAAAGGATGAAGAAAAACTGATAGCTAAATCTTAATTGCAACACTTACCCCATAACAGTGGACCTTTTCATAAATTTTTATGACGTGCTTCATTTTACCTGCTATAGAAATTACTTTCATATAATGGTACAAAATCCGAGGGATGTAATAGATTATAAAAAAGTTGAAAGCAAGTTATATATTTGGCCCATGCCGAAGATCTCTACTTCCTTGGCAACATTAATTCGTTGCCAACGTTAATTAGGCTTTGGTCAATCAGAACAGTGGCAACACTGCCGCGTCCCTTTGAGCATGAAGTTTTACGGCAGGCACATCGAGTCTAAAATGGTCACAATATAGAGCATCTCAGTAGCAATAATGTTCAGTATATTTACTACTCATTAATATGAGAAACATTGGAGGTTCACAACAAAAGAGTCAATTCTTAATTTATGGATACCTTAATGAAGAATTATCGGCATTAAAAATGGTTTTGCATTTTGGGACCAGTTATAGGAATGCAAGTATCCACAGCTTCCGACAACTTCAGAACAACTTTCTTTCCAATTTCATCATTATTTCCTTGTAAAGCTGATAAGGCAGGACCTCGTACAATTCGGACTTCATAACCAGGAAACTTGTAGCTCTACCTGCATCCTCTCTCTAAACACAAAATCAAAAAAATAAAAATACTTAGAAAATACAGTCCAGAACATAAGATTAAACAAACAATCCGTTACAATTTTCACCCGGACATTTCATCGAACAAAAGAAACCAAAACTATCACTACAATTTTCACCCACACATTTCATCAAACATTTGGAGTGCAACCGATACAACACCAAATTAGTAAAAACCTTTAAACTTTTCAATACCCTTAATCTAAGAATCGTACAAAAAAAACCCGCAACGTCAAACATAAACCCACAAAAACCTATAAACTAACACACGGTTTTAGCCAAGTCTTAAAAAAAAACTAACCAAATTAAAAACCTCAACTTTAACAACCTTATTCTTCCTTAAACCAACATTCTTAAAAAAAACCCCAATCTCCACCTTCATTAAAACCCACCACCGCCGTCATTTATTGTTGAAGCTGAAGATTTGAACTCACTTAAGATTTCGGATTTATTGTTGCAACCTTCTTGTTCCGAGCTTCTGAAGTCCAAGGATTTATAGGCCAATCACTTTGTATTCAACCGAAAAGCTTAGGTCTCAGCACTGGATCTTCTTTTTTTTTTTTAGCCCTAATCAAGTTTGCAAAGATAATAATAATAAATAAATGAATAAGCTTTAAAAGGTTTTTGTTATCAAGTAATCAAATAGCTTCATCTTTTTTTCACAAACCATAAAAAAACCACAAATCATATCAATAATCAAACCATAAAAAAAAATCCAAAAAGTTCAACAATAATCAGAGTACATACCAAACCTTGAATCTTCTTCATCTTGGTACCTCATTCTTCCCCATCTTCTTCACTGTCACTGGTACGCAGGTGTGTGTTGATGGTACCTTGGTGAAGCTTCTGGATCTGACTATACTTATCTAAGGATTTTTATTATACATATTTTGGACCGAACAACAGGATGCATAAGAAGGCTAAGAACACTGGGCCTAAGCAGCCCCAAAAAAATGGCGGGAAACCCAGGAAAAAAACGGCGTCGTATGCGACCTGTTTTAATATATAGTATAATGTGTCGCCCTATGACCGGGCGTAGACCCGTGTCACTATGTTATTGGGCATATTTACGCGTTACTTCATTATGGCATAGCAACGCGCCACTCTATTATCTGCAAAACATCGCGCCACTCTAGTATTGGCATAGCAACGTGTCACTCTATTATTGGGCATAACTAACAAATGAAATGAAGTCCAAGTAGTACATTATTTGGGCCTTTAAGTGTAGCCCAAAACAAAACCAATACAAAGCCATATATTTTTTGCACTTCGTCCGTCCGTCCCTCCCCCTTCTCTCGCAAGTCCATCCATCCGTCCCTCCCACTTTTTTCGCAAGTCCTCCCGTCCGTCCCAACTCAAAAATGTGTGTCTATAAATACCCACACTCAGTGACACCAAACAGCTCAAAAAAAAAATAATAATAATAAAAAAAATAAAAAATGGCGGGTTGTCATCTAAGAAGCCGCAATCATGGTGGAAAGCGCAATGAAAATCAAGTGATTCCAGTGGAGGCGGTGATTGTACTATGTTTCAGGGATGCTGCAAAGGCCAAGAAAGTTCACAGGAGGATGGCTGCGGTGATTTTACTACAGTGTTCTGCATGTGGTTCACTCTTTCTTTACGGCAGGCATCTAAAGAAATGAAAGACTACCTGGAGTATTATTTGTTTTTGTTATGTTTTTAGTTTAAGGGTTTGGAACCATGCATGAATGTACTAAGTCGTCAGTCAGTGTTTGATGTTAAGTTTTTTAGTTTAAGGCTTTGGAACCATGAATGTACTAAGGAGTCAGTGTTTAATGGATGAATGAAATGAATTTACTGTTTTTACTGCTGTTATATATTCGTTTTATTTCATGGTAACATGCCTTTAATAAATTTTATAGGCCGTTGATGGTAACTACTTTTACCGGTTGTCGGAATTTCATATTGAAACTTAATTGCTTTCAGGGATTCTTTATTATTAGATAAATCTGAGATTGCTTATTGAAACTGTTAATAGTGGCTGTATGTTATTTTCAGTTGTTGATCAAAGAAGATGACAACGATACCATCACCCCAGTTATTTATTCACGGAGAATGGAGAGAGCCTGTTAAAAATAATCGTATTCCTGTTATTAATCCATCTACTGAACAGATCGTTGGTATAACTAACTTTTTAACTAATTGTTTTTATGTTTTGTCTAAATCGAGTATCTTTCATGTAATCTACTATTATTTGCTTACAATTGCTTGTGTTGAATATTGGTTACAGGGGATATACCAGCAGCTATTGTAAAACCCAAAAATCTTAAACATGTTAAATACCCTAAATACCCTTCAATCAAAAACATATGAAATACGAATAACAATTATAACCTAAATTTCTAAAAACTTTAATACGTGAACATTATACAAAATAATAAAACCTATGACTAAATAAATTGTGAACGTTTAACTCGTATTTGCGACTACATTCGTGATTGATTTGGCTTCCCCATTTTGCTCCTTAATTTCGGCAAAGTTTTCTTTTAATATAACCTCCACACGTTTTGTGATAATATCGAATCTCTAATATAACTTCCACATATATTTACAAAACTCACCAAAACCAAATCCCACTAAAATCGATATATCCTATTTTGAAAATCCTGCTCACTCGGTTTTAATATATACCGAATCACATTCTTTTTTTTTCCCATATTTCTCATTTACATAAAATTTACAAAACCCTTAAACTAAACACATGCAAACCGGCGGCTGATATTTTCTTTTCCATTCTTTCTGTTCGAACAAACAAGAGAAGTGCAAGGGAGGTTTAGTTCGTGGGTTAGGGTTGATTCGTGGGGTTCTCTTCTTGGTCTTTTCTTGATTTGATTCATCACAAGGTATCACCACATTCACTCTTTTGTTTTCTTCTCATTTGGTCTATAATATACGCAGAAACAGGTCACCTAAAAAAATTACCATGAATCGGCTAAAAAGATATGAATGAGTATACGAATTACAGTCACATAAAATCACGAATTTTATCACATGATATAACGATTGGAAACTAATATTAGCAACCCATAAATAACCATTTCGACCCACGTCTATTTCTGTTTTGGACCTGCTTTACATTCGATATAAATACATGTTCAAATCAGATATTTAGCGAGCTAGTAATGGAATTTGCATGCATGAGGGTCGGTTTCATTGTTGGTTCGAATCGGAAATAAATAATATAAAAGAGGAGCATGCGTGTGTATACGTGAATAAAGCATGGATTAGATATGATTTTATGTAAACTTGTTTCTCATTTTGCTGTGTTGTATGTACGATGGGTGTGTTGTTTATAAAGGTCTAAATCATGAGTTTGCGAGTCGTAACGAATCGGTAAAAGACTTGTGTCTAAACTGTTTAAAAGGTGCGTGTGTGAGCAGTGGGTTGGTTAAAGTTTAAGGCGTTGCGTTTTGTTGGTTCGCGATAGGGGCTGGTGTGGTGACTCGTGTACTTTTCGATCTCAGACTATCTTTTGTACGAAGGAAATTCTAAAACCACTCATACTCTAATAGTTGGTTGATTGTCTTGTCGAAGTCATAAACTGGAACAAGAGGTATAACTAATGATTTATTTCTTCATATACATGATATGTTAATGCATGATATACTAATATGGACTTGCATGAAATCACAAGAAAAACACATGAAAAGATGAAACCAGTAACTAAAATCAAAGAAGGCATATGGTCCGGTTGGGTTTTAATTCGAGATAACAAAGTAAAATATAAGGCTTGAATGGTGTGAATTTTACGTGAATGCATGCACGGTTATGAGGGTTACATATAATCTAACTGCCAAACTTAAGTATATATAAGAGTAGCTTAGCCTTGTTATTATTAATAAAACAAATGAAAAATGAACTCAAAATATGAAGTCTACGTGTATAGCTATGTGGGTCGTGGTCGATAAGAGGTTAAAATGTAGTAACATAATTACGGTCTAGAATATTATCAAAAATGCATTTTATAAATTGTGATACGACGGGGTCTGAAATTTTCATCTTAATATTAAATTATAGTATACTCCTTAAAATAAATTTATTTGATATTTTAATATTTAATTTTTATGATTTATATTTTGACCCTAAACTTTATTAAAATGACATATTAAGCCCTAAACTATGATAAGTGTCACATTTAACTCTAAAATATGAAAGTTACTATTTTCTTTGAAAGCGGCTATAAAAGGAAAGTTACAAAAAAAATAGAAAGATAACAAAAAGAGGTAACATAAGTAAATTTGAACTCTTCATGATTCGTATTCACTTTCTTCTAGGTTCGGTGAAGCAGGAGTGATCCATTCTCCTTTGCTTGATCTTAACTTGTTTGTTCGACAAAGGTACAGATATTCCGTACTCTTTCAGTAAGAGTGCACACTTTCTCTCTTTACTTTTTCTTTGACTTGATTATTGTGTTATGACTTCCGTTTGGTCTTGGTTATGATCCTTCGTACTTGGCTCAATGATTGATGTGTTTCACTGGTATTTGTGATCCTATTGTTATTCGTTTGAACTCTTACGATCCGTTCGATAACCTTTTGTGACCTTAATCTTTGAACCTTTGTGAGACCTTGGATATTTTTGGGATATTGTAATGGGAGATGAAACCCTTGTGAGACTTTGAATGTTCTTTTGGGATATTATAACGGGAGGTGAAATTTTCTTTTCTTAATTATGATATGGGAACATTTAAAGGAGAAACTATTTATAACGGCATTTTAATATGATTTAAGACCACTTATTTATGGGATTATATGAATTCATAAAGACAACTTTTGAAGAACATTTCATGAAAATCTTTATTAAAGATCATTTTCTAAATGTCATCTTTTGGAAGATCGTTCTAAATGAACCTTTATTATAAACCTTCTTAAATTGAATTGTACTACAAGCCTTTGTTAAACAAGTTATGGGAATTTGCTAATTTGAACTTTTGGTTTAAAATCTCATTATGACCCTTTGATTATGAACTATGGGACTTTGGAACTTGGGATAGTGAACCTTGTGGATTGGGAACCTTGGCTTTGACCTCTCCATTTTGACCGTTGGTATTACACCTTTGATGATCCTTTGATATTTGACCCTTTGACAATGATACTTTGATATTTGACCCTTTGATAATGATCCTTTGATATTTGACCCTTGATGATTAATCCTTTGATATTGAACTTTTGCTCTTGAACCTTTGATTTTGAACTTTGAACCTTTGACCTGAACCTTTGCTATGCACCTTGGATTATGATATTTTGATTTGACCTAGACTTTGTTATTTGATTTGCCTTTGACCCTTTAGTATTATACCCGAGCATTTTGTTTCCTAGTCATGAAGGTAACATGACCGTGGCATTGATGCACCAATGTCATGACTCCAGTGTGGTCGAGTGATGTTCCACACCGTCCCTTTGTTTGATCTGCAATTTGGTTTGGGTAGGGGCGTATGGATGCATCCTAGATTTGATTTGTTTTGATTTGATTTGCTACTACATTTGGTTTGGTGACTGGTGCTGTGTGCAATACACGCCTTTCACATTATTTGGGAGTTGATCACTCCATGGTTACTATGATTTGCTACTACATCTGGTTTGGTGACTGGTGCTGTGTGCAATACACGCCTTTCACATTATTTTGGGAGTTGATCACTCCATGGTTACTATACTGAAGACTTTGTTTTGTTTTGTTTTGGCTCGTGGTAGAATGCTAATATAATCTAATCTTTGTCTTATTCTTATCATCATTATTATACCTTTTGTTTTCCCCAATGCAACCTATGATATTCTTTGTTCCTTATCTTTTGTTTCGTTTATATATATCTGTTCACTGGGCTTTTTAAGCTCAGCCGCATTTCTTTTCCTGCGGCAGGTTTAGTAGGAAGCTGGGTTTGTGGATGAGAGATCTTATTTTGGACTTAGAAGACTTCACCCTGATTAGCTATTGGCTGGACTTAGAGATGATTAGAAGTATTTGACGTTGGGCTTAGTATATTGTTTTGGGCTTAGTCCTTTGTTGTTGCTCTTTTGTATTTGTTTAGTTCTCCTTGTAATCATTGTATACTTTGTTTAGGAAATGTATCTCCGTTTCGCTTGTGTTCTGATTTGACTCCATAATGTTACACTTTAGCCCTTCTCGGGTTGGGGTGTTACAATTATGGTATCAGAGCCCGGGTTTGGATCGGCGGATGCAACATCTGTAGAGCTTAGGCTATGACCTGTGAGTTTTGGACAATTAGGCTTCCACTGTAGGAACATAGGAAACCGCTTTGAGAACTTGCTTTAGGAATCTCCTATATGAACTTAAGTTTTGACCATTAAGGAATGGGTAGATTTTAAGATTTTGCTTATGTATCTTTGCTTCCGCATTACTCTGATTCGTGCCTTACATTTAGCCGTGCCTTTTTGGAATCATCCTTTTGGAATTTGAGATTTTGAACCACCTAAGTTTACCACTAGTAAGTTGGAAGGCATTTAAGATTGCATGTTAATGCATAACTCTATTTTGATTTTATCTTTGATCTCTGATCCGTTTGTTGATCCTTTTGACACCTCTTTGGGCATTCTGAGAATCTACATCACGATGACGTGTTTGAAGAACTCTCTATTCGTTTCTTGCTTTTGGTAAATCCCCTGTAAGCTTTCTGAAGTTATTTGATTTTATTTTACTCATCTTTTCCATCTCTGAGAAGTCTGGTGGTGTTTAACCACGAGTATGAGAATATCTCTTTCCCTTTGGAACGATAAAATCTGCTATGTTAATCTGCCTTTCTTTGGAAAGTCAACTTCAATTTGATTTTGATATATGGTTGGTTGTTTAAGCATTCGAGTTCTGACGACTGTTCTGTAATGTCTCACCTTTGGTGTTCTGAACTATTTTGAATTCCAACCATGATTTCCGATCGTTAAACTTTTGTTATCATCTTTGCTCTGGAGACTCATACGTTACTTTCGCGGTTATGAAGTTCTCTTACACCTATTTTGTCCTCCAAGAGATGAACATTTTTGTGTGAATTATGTTTTGGCACCCTGAAATTTCGGATATGATTCTTGTTGAACCGCCAAGTTTTCCACCGGAGGATGGAGTTGGATAGAACCTGAAGATGACAAACAACGGTGACTGCCCTGGAAAATTGATAACATTCCTCGCAAGATGGAAGAGTGGACGGGCAGAACGCAGGAGCCTGGTCTAGACGGCGAACCTAGAGCTGATGAAGAACAAACAGTCTCACTTCCCTATTCATCTTGGTTGTACTAAGATGAATTGAGAGCGGAAGCAGACTGGATGATGAGGAGATTAAAGACCGCACTAGAGATTCACATTACTCAGTCACATTCCAAGAAGAAACTGCAGAAGGCTTGAGGAACCAAACACAAGTTAATGATTCCGTTTCACTCTCAGATTGAAAGATGGACGGAGACTGGTCATTTGGACATAAGAAGATTCTGAAGAGCCGAATTCTTGAAAAGAACCTTGTGATGGAGAAATGGATGCCTTAGCGACATGTTTCCTTTTGATGATGATTGTTTGATTTTGTTACGTCCTTCCGAGCTTCGTTTGTTTTGTCGGCATCGTTTCGTTATTGATCTTCGAATAGGTTTAACCCAGGAGTTAGTAGGACTGATAGGTGGATTTGTTTCACTGATTAAGACGAAGTATGATCATCATGAGGGCATATTTATATGATGCTAGTATTATGACGTCTGGCCAACGTGATAATACTTACATCATGTAACGTGCACTTGTTGTGTTCATANTTTTGTCGGCATCGTTTCGTTATTGATCTTCGAATAGGTTTAACCCAGGAGTTAGTAGGACTGATAGGTGGATTTGTTTCACTGATTAAGACGAAGTATGATCATCATGAGGGCATATTTATATGATGCTAGTATTATGACGTCTGGCCAACGTGATAATACTTACATCATGTAACGTGCACTTGTTGTGTTCATATGATGTCTTGAGAAGTGCCTTAGTGGAAACTTAGATTTCTGTTTTCGTTTGTGATGATCTGCGAACAGTGAGACTTTAGGATTCTTTTGATCTGTACGTTTGATCTGCCTTATCGCCGTACGTTTTGATACGTTTGGGTATTCGACATGCGATTGATTGACTTCTGTGCTTCTGATAAAAATCCTAAGTTCTATTGTAGAGCTTCCTGCCATTTGATGTTATCGATCAACCGTTTTTCTGCTTATATAGATTTGATCTGTTACTATGAAGAGCTACACCTATATTTTGCTACGTATACGCCTCTTATTTCGATGAATCCATTTCATAATAATCTGTTAAAATATGAGGTTTTGAATTCTGAGAATCAAGATCTGTCGGGTTGCGAAAATACTTTTGGAAGGTTGTATTGAAGACGAACCTATTTGAAATCTGAAGAGTTAAACTCATATATAACACCCTCATGTCTGCTACAATTCGATACGCCCTCATCTGATTTACCTATTTCTATTCCACTGACGATGTATCCGTCAAATCCTATGTTTTGCTTGTATATCTTCTGAGGGGATATGATTATCATCTGTTACGTTGGG
>LBNU01031881.1:1096-16008 GCA_014162995.1 Artemisia annua
TAAGGTGGGTTTTCGTTTTACAACATATAAAAGGCAGAGTAAGAGGATAAACTGAAAATTACTACGCGGAAAACAGTAACAGGGAGTCTACAGATCAAATCATATAACCATGAACGAAGTTATTAACAGAACAAAGGCAAAGAATTACAAGATAAGACTAGAGATCACATAGAAAATAAATAATAAATCTCACTAGAAAAGTTCCATAAGAAGAAATAAAATCCACAACACTCTCACTTGAAAAGAGTCATAGTGAGATAAGAACCTAATTATAAAAGAATATAAAAAATCTAACACTAGACAAATAACTAAATATCCCCGGCAGCGGCGGCCAAAACTTGATGACGCGATAGGGATTAGCTTACGCCTTGATTGATTTCTCACCCTCTCCAGAGGGATCTCAAGAGCGCTAATATCCCACCAGGCAGTGAGATACTACGCACCGATGTATGTAAGATGTAGTAAGGCACGACTACCGGGGGATGATTCGTTTCTTCATAAGGAGAATCTCAGTGTTGTTAGGTTAAAGATACTCTACTTAAGGTACTAAAGGGTGGAGGGATGAATTATCTTTGTATTTATTAATGTTTTTGTATGAAAGCAATAAAATCTCTCGGGTTATATGAAAGGAGTGGGCGGCAATTAGTTGCTAGTCAAACTTAAACCACCAAGTTATCTACTTAATGATTAAATTAAAGTTGAGAAACAATGGTGGACAGTAGGTAATAGCAATAGATTAAATCATTACTCCCTAATACTCTTTACCAGTGTAATTAGTATGTTGAGTTTGCGTGGATTGACGAAGGTGTTATTCCTAACAGTCCGAGGGAAGTGCGAAATCAACTATTCACCAACTCTATAAGCTCCTACCTCCACTCTATGACGCTGACAGTCAGTATCCTATCATAACGCTCACCGATAGCAACCTACGCATGAAAATACTACCTTAAAACCGATTACGCGTAAAATCACATACGAAATCTCACGTTTATAAAAGACGTTCAGAAGCTTGTACCATATAAGTATAAAAAAGTAGCAGAATTTTTTAAGTTAACGTAGACTGAAAAACTATCACCAAATCACCATCACAACATACGACATCACATGATACCGTTAAGAATAGTTAGGTTTCATTAGATCTAAGCAAACACAAGATAATTTAGCCTAGCATGTTAAAGGAAAGAAAAACATAAACATAAATCATACAACACATAGACATATTGTATGGATTGAATGAAGACTTATCTTAGATTAAACATGCAAGTTAGAGGGGTAAAAGTACCCTCTAAGGTCTGTAATACACGAGCTAGGGTTTAACCCTTAAGTTCTCCACCAAGTTCCCCTTTTAAAACAATAAAATTCGTCCTATATATATATAGAGAATACGGGCTGACGGCGTCAGCCCAAGGTGTGACGCCGTTACGCCGACGATTAGGGTTTTGTGATTGCCTTCTTGACGTCGTCACGCCGCCTTGTTCCAGATCTGACGGCCTTCCCTGACGCCGTCACCAAACTAGGCCAAAAACTCTCTGGCCCGTCATGAGTAACTTCCAATTTCTTCACTTCATTTGTTCCTGACGTCGTCACGTTGAAGCTTGTGACGCCGTCACCTTCTGTGCACTTTAGGGTCTTTTGAGATTTTGTTGTTTTCCGCACTTTTTCACTCCGAAAATGCCCGAAAATGCGTCTTTTGTGATTTTCTCCTCAAAAGTACCTAAAATGAGAAAAGAAACGACTTTGGGTGAAATCCGATCCAATAATATACGAATTAGGACTCAAACGGACCCCTAAAAACGTAACATTATTCGTCTCATCACATACCTAGCAACAAATACTTTGTTCTCAGGGGGAAATAAAAGTAGTAACCCATTGTTTCCTTTGGGTATCCTACGAAGATGCACTTCACAGATCTTTGTTGGAGTTTATCTGCTGAGTCACGTTTAACATACGCCTCGCAGCCCCAGACCTTTAGATAAGACAAGTTAGGAGCTTTTCCATTCCATAACTCATATGGTGTCTTATCAACCTTCTTTGTGGGAACCATAGTAAGAATGCGAACAGCAGACTCCAAGGCATAATCCCAAAATGAGAAGGGAAGAGTTGTTAGATTATACATAGATCGTATCATGTCTTGCAATGTACGATCTCTTCTCTCAGATACACCATTTTGTTGTGGAGTATATGGAGAAGTAAGGTGCTGGACAATTCCTTCCTTAGCTAGATAATCTATGAACTCTTGACTCAGGTATTCACCACCTCTATCGGATCGAAGAGCTTTAATCTTCTTTCCAAGTTGCAACTCTACTTCTGCTTTAAACACTTTGAATGTTTCAAAGACCTCATGTTTATGTTTAAGTAAATAAACATAACCATAACGATTATAATCATCCGTAAATGTTAAGAAGTAGCTAGCACCTCTCCTTGACACATGTCTAAGTGGTCCACACACATCTGTGTGAATAAGACCAAGTAGATCAGAAGCCCTTTCAATCCTATTTTTAAAAGGTTTCTTTGTCATCTTCCTAGCAATACAAGATTCGCATTTATCAAATGATTCATCATTGATCTTTTCGAAAAGCCCATCGTGTTGCAGCTTTTCCATGCGAGTCTTGCCAATGTGAGCAAGTCGACAATGCCAAAGATAAGACGAATCCAGACCTTTCTTGATTCTCTTACGGTTGATGCTATACATTGAATTATTATTAAAAGCATTATCATTATCATTAATGTCCAACTCAAAAATACCATTCACAGCAATTGCATTAAAATAAAATACACCATTTAAAGAAACTGAAATTCCATTGCTTGAAATAGTATGATGATAACCAAGGTTCAACAAACATGAAAAGGAAATTACACCTCTAACAATTGACGGTGCATAATGACAATTATTTAAAGATAGTACTAGGCCCGAAGGCAACACTAAATTAAATACTCCTATAGCTTCAACTCCTGCATGCGCTTCATTACCCACGTGCAAGAATTGTTCTCCATAGGATAGCTTTCTCTCCACTCTAAACCCCTGCATAGTATTACAGATATGAATACCACTGCCCGTATCATATACCCATGAATTCAATTTATGAGATAGAGAAAATAATTCAATCATAAAGAACGCACCTGATGATGAACTGGGTTTACCAGCTTCACTCTGCTGCTTCTTTTGTCGCAAGTCATTGATGTAGAGTGCACAATTACATTTCCAATGCCCTACTTGATGACAATGGTGACAAGCCTGTTCCTTCTTGTTGGGAGGATTCGCCTTAGGCTTCTTGGGTTGGTTTTGATTCACCTTTGGATTTGGTTGATAGGCCAAAACCTGCTTGCCTTTATCAGCCTTACCCTTACCCTTGTTCACATGCGATTTTTTCTGGATCCTACCACCTTGAATTGCCAACACTTGCGGGGTAGGTGCCTTGCCCTTAGCTGGTAGATGTTTCTCATAGTCAACAAGCAAGGTGAGTAACTCTGAGACTATCTTCCCCGAGTAGTGCATGTTGAAGTTTTGCACAAAACCAGCAAAATCCTTGTTTAGGGATCTGTTGATTAAGTGAACTTGAACATTTTCGGGGTAACCAGATCTGACCCTGTGAAGTTAATCAAAGAATTCTCTCATCNCCTTGAATTGCCAACACTTGCGGGGTAGGTGCCTTGCCCTTAGCTGGTAGATGTTTCTCATAGTCAACAAGCAAGGTGAGTAACTCTGAGACTATCTTCCCCGAGTAGTGCATGTTGAAGTTTTGCACAAAACCAGCAAAATCCTTGTTTAGGGATCTGTTGATTAAGTGAACTTGAACATTTTCGGGGTAACCAGATCTGACCCTGTGAAGTTAATCAAAGAATTCTCTCATCTCATTCACATAGTCTTCAACTGGTTTTCCATCACCATGCTTGCAGCTATGTAATTTGTCAAGTGACTCATACAATTCAACTGCTGGAGATTTTTCGTAAACCTTCTTGAGTTCATCGATCATGTCGTATGAAAAATAATACTCAAACTTCTTTTGCATTATTGGATTCATACTTTGAAACATCAAGCATCCAACTTCATTGTACTTAGCATGCTCCACTCTCCATTCCTCTTTGGCCGCATCAGTAGCGGTCGTAGCAGGCTCCTCAGGGCAAGGAGTATTCAAGTAATTGAGCTTACCAGTCGCTCTCAAGACAATTTTAAGCGATCGGTGCCAATCATTGAAGTTTTTCCCCGTCAATTTGGCTCTCTCAAGGTGACCCTTGAAAGCAGCAAACACGGAGTTATCGGGTTGAGCCATTTCTACAGAAAAAGTTCAAACATTAGTATTTTCGATAATGAAAATATTTTCAAGTAAACATAATACCCATGGATATATTCATATAACCACCTTAGTTTCTTGAAAACCTAGGATCCAACTTTTCATAATTTCACTACATCAGTTGATCTGCTAATAGTGAAAGTACAAAAGATGGTAATCTGTCGTACAATAATTGGCAAACAAGTTTTCCAATTACTAGATGATTTATGGGATTTACTTCAAGTTGATTCATCAACTTGCCATGTAAGCATGTTTCATCCCATCTCATGCCTTAAGTTCTAGGTCTCACGCATCAACTTAATTAAGTCGTCTAACTTAGAAACTGCAAATTATCCATGTGAGGTCTCACGCTCACTCGGAAATTTGCCTTGTCATTAATCTTTGGCCTAGGTCTCACGCATAGCAAAGAAAAATTTCAAGTGTCCCTTATAGTTAGATGGCATGTAACTTAAATTTTAGGGTATAAAATTTGATGTGATAATCAAAAAACATGTATAAAGATGCATGCACTCATCTTTATAACATTAGGTTTTACAAAACAATTTTTATTGCCAATTCGCAAGATAAAGTTAAAAGCTTTTGTTCGAGGTATTGGGTTCACCAATTAGAGAAGAACCATCAATTATCATCCACCGAAGTGGAATTGAGGTAAGATGATATTGTACATCCAATGGTGATGTAAGTAAGACGTCTTTGACGAACTCATAAGTGCATGAAAACCAAAGGTAGACTCTAGGCTCTTTCCAAACCTTGTTTCCATCACTATGAATTAGCTAAAAAAGACTTACGTACAAGACCATATGTACAAAAACATCAATCAAACACAAAGTTTATAACTTTCATCTTAAAACATATTAAAAACTATTACAATACAAATCTCATCGCGAGGATGCATTTAACGCATTACGGCATGTAAGGCCAACCCCTAAGTATGACACATAAGATTTTGTATTGTAAAGTTCTTAATAATTATTATGTTTCACCATTATGAGTCCAATTAATTTTCTTTTCAAAAAATTACCCTTGTTATTGCTTACAACTTTGATAAACACATAACACATAAACAAGTAATTTAAAAGAAAACAAATGAACAACTAATAAATAATTGAAAGATGAAACAATTAGCCACATGCATACTTAATTAGATAAACCCTAATTAAATCAATTCTAGGTTTATAATGCGTATAATTAACTAAAGCTTTCACTTTGCACAAGTGAGCCACATCCATCGAATAATCGATTACGTAAGCTAGAGTTAATTAATACACCACATAACAAGTAAATTGATTTTAATTATACTTGGGGTCTTCCCCAATTTTAGATCTATCTAATAATTAAGATGTGGAACATATACTTGCAATTAAAATAATTAAACAATCCATGACTAACATGCATGTTTTGTCATGGATTCATGCATAACAATTACCACATAGTTCACATAAACATGTTACAAACCTAGGGTTTCTAACCATTAATTAATCTTAATTAATTAATACAAACCCTAATTAGGGTTTTATAAAAAAAACGACCCCCCTATAAATTAGGGTTAGGGTTTTTATTTTTCTTAGAAAAATAAAGGAAAAAACCCTGGAAACAATAACACGTGTATCTAAAACAATTAAAGATACGTTTTTTTTATAGTTTTAGTAAGCAATTACATGTTATACATGGCTCGTGATGCCACTGTTAGAATTAAATATACATGACTATCATATATTATTACTAGTTACAAATTAAGTAACACATACGCGGAAGCAAGGATCTTTGTATAACACATAAAAGTTAACCAAAACATAATGAAAACGTACTGTATGCAATTCTTGATTCTTGAACTATGAAAACAATAGATCTATGATAAACCCCTTACCGTTTTGTTTATCGATCTCTTGATAATAACTAAAGTAAGTTATTACTTCGTTCTTGTACACACAAACTATAACGAATAAAAGAGATTGCAAGATCTAATGAAAACACTTTGTTTTTGAAAAACAAATTCGAAACCCTAAGAATATAGGGGTGTTCGACCGGCCACCAAGAAAGAAAGAAAAGAAAAGATTTAGGGTTATGTGTGTGTGCACAAAAGGTGAGAAACAAATAACTCTAGCCCTTGTATATATACTAGATGAAACTTGGAGGACAAGTTGGTGTGGGTTGGGTTTCCCCTCCTCCTACACGACCGGCCTAAGGAGTCCAAGAGGGATTCTAGATCCTTCTTGGCTCCTATTTTCATCCTATTCCTTTTCTTTCGTATCTAAGGATAGTTAGTCCTTAACCTTAATAACTAACTACCGTTAAGTGTTTTAAATAATAATTATATACTAACATTTAATATAATTATTATACTTTTATTCTCGTTTGTATTGTGTGCAATCCCGAGGTCTCGGGTTCCAAACTAGACATTTACACGTTAACATTTAACCATATTCCAACACTAGTCTCCTACAGGATCTTTGGATTACCTTATGTACATTTGCCTTAGTTGTAAATGATCGGCTAGCTCATGCTTAATTCTTAGTTGAGTCATATGTGAAGCTTATGCAAAATGGTGTTTTAAGTATGAATAATTTGCGGTTCTAAAAATAAATTAATTTATACCGTTAAGTTTGCCAATAAATTTAAGCATGAATAATTTGCATGTCTTGGGTTACATTGTGAGAACCAAACCACTTTATGCCACTACACATCAGGTTTAACTTCTTGAAAAACTTCCCAAACACTCCTTAATGTGAACTTTCCTTTCTTATCATTGGTTCCTATTGGCTATCTATGCTTGGAAGACTGGCTACACAAGATAGGGTGATGGTTTGGAATTCACAGGCAAATCTTCCTTGTCCTCTATGTAGAAATTTAAATGATTCTCATGAACACTTGTTCTTCAAATGCTCTTACTCAGAAACTGTTTGGAAGGAGATAAAAACAAAGGTTCAAAGAATACAGTGGGACATGGATTGGAGGAATGTGATAGCAGATATAGCTAATGGAATGTGTAGTAATAACATTAAGGGTGTGCTTGAAAGGATAGTAATTGCCACTTCAGTTTACTATATTTGGAATGAGAGGAACCAAAGACTATTCAAGCAAAGTCAAAGGGATAGTCAAAGTGTGATAAATGGAATTGTGGAAAGTATCAAACTTCAATTACTCAGTCTTAAAGTAAAAAAGACAGCTGCAGTAGCAAAAGTAAGTGAAGAATGGAACATACAGATGAATACAGTTTAGGTTCTTGGGCTTACAGGAGTGTTTGGATAAGGGTTTTATTTCAGTATCGGATGTCTTTAGTTTTGGTGTTTGTACTGAGTTGAGTGTGTTCTCTCAGTGTATGGTTAAGTTGTAATCTTTTGTGATATTAATATAATGAATTCACCTTTTGCACCAAAAAAAAAGTTTGCCAATAGTGTGGCGTTATGTACCTGTCATATTATTTGCACCCATGATCTGTTATTTTATTTATTTTCATTTTATATTTTTGTACTCTTTTTTTTTTATACACCTTTTACGGTTTAAGTGCTTACAAAGTGCATGTTTTAATTTGAGTAAACATCCTCCAATAATTTTTTTCTCTCGAGTTTGGGCAATTTCCCAAGTGGTGGAATATGTTCACACTCTAGAAGAGTATTCAATTCTATACTAGTCAAATTGACTAATTTGACCATCCAACTCGGAGAAATAACCCTTCCCATGTAACTAGCTACAGTCAACTCCTGGAGACCCGAATTCGGTTCCAATCCCTCAAGAACCTCTGAATCAAAAGTTTCTGATCTGCCCACGGACCAATCCAATGTCAAAGACTTCAGATTTATTTTGTTTTTCAACTTGGCACTTTTGGCATCTCTTAAACCACTAATATTCTCAAGTTTTAATAACTCCAAATTCCACCCAAGATGATTAAGATTTCCTAATTCCCCTATTCGGGCCCCATCATCTTTTCCTACAACAAATACTTGAAGCCTTCGAAGGTCGGTTAGTTCTTTTATTCCAACAGGCATATATGATGGAGTTCATGAGAGTAACTGATATCTAGACGTTGAAGATTCCTCATGTACCTCAAACCTTTAGGCAACTCTAATGGTGATCAGAGATTGCAACACAACAGCATTAACATAAAAGTCACGACAAACAGAAAAGAAAAGAACACAAGAACTTATTTGATATGCCTAGAACACGCAACAGTTTTTTATTGAAGAAATCTTACTCTAAAACTTCAATTGATACAATGTAATTCCCTACCCCTCATGGTATATAAAGACTAACCAATAGACGTTAGACTACAACTAGGATTACATTAAAACATAACCTAAACAGATAAGGACTATTTGGACGAGTTGGGCTAGCACTCCAACTACACATCAAAGATACCTACAGTAAAATGTTCTTGAAGATTAGGTCTAAAGCAATCTTGACATCTAGTCATCTAAGAACAATAAGTTATGTATAGGGTTCCAATATGTATGCTCCAGAACAGGCATGCTTATGAACCAGGTCAGTCAAACTCAGCAGATGCAACCTTCTCCGGCTTCTCGATCAATGTCTCCCTGTTGGCACCATTTATAAACAGAGTACTAAGTAACTGACATGAATATAATTCAATGCTGATCTCGGCAAAGTAATCTTGAAGTAATAGTTTGAGATATTTTTGTAAGTCTCTACAGCAATGACCACCTGCAAATTTCAAAAAAAAAAAAAAAAANATGAAGAAGAAGAAGAAGAAGAAGAAGAAGAAGTTAGTATTAGAATACTAAAGCCTACATATTTTATTAAAACACAAAGGTACAAATACATCAATGACAACAAAAGATTAGACATGCCTAATCTCTTTCTCAATACAACACAGAAATACAAGTGAAACTTCATATTAAACTGCTAATTCAGATGACAATCCAAGTCTTCAAACAGTCATAAAACTCAACAGTATGCAGTCAAACTGTCCCAGTTTGCATTAAACCTGCATCTTTTCATTCACCTTTAAAGCAACAATAACCATCTAGCTACATTTCCCTCACATCTCTCCATTCAACCTGCCACCGCAATGGCAATGACACGAAAGATGGAAGGCATCACAAGAATACTAAAGCCTATGGCAAGGTCAATGATATACTCCATATCAGAAATCACTTAAGAAATGAGATACGGTTAACCAAGCTGTTAGGTGAATCGAGATAGAAAGGAAGAACAATTCACGAAGCACGAAGCATTTGATATCAATCGATACTAACCTATCCCATACTAGGCTCGCATCGGCTTATAAGCTAAGTGTAGAACTCACTCCAAAAAGCTAGCTTGAAGGAGGAGGGGACACCTAGACATTATAAACCACCGGCCAATCCCATACTTAGCCGATGTGGGATTGTAACTACCCCACCCTTGAAGAACCAACGTCCTCGTTGGTCACGGCTATGTTGGTCACGGTTAGCACCCTCTTTGGGTCCAAGCCACCACTCCATAGGCCACCACTCCGAGTGTTGGAACCTCGAAAGGTAGGGCTGCTCTGATACCAATTGAAACGTACTTTAACCAGAATCTAATAACAAGATTGAATGTTAAGCAATCAAACACAAGAATTACTTTAACAAGAATGTAACTCGAAGTGAAATGATCAAAAGGGATTTGTTATTCAAAGATGAGTTTGTTACAAGATGTGGAAACAGAAATATTCATCAAGACTGATTACAAGTGTGAGAAATGAAAGTATTTAAAAGTGTTATATATTAGTAGTAAACTTAAACATAGATTAGGGACTAAAGTGTACTTTGTAATTAGATTAGGTGTTAGACATAAACTAGGATTAGATAGCTTGGAGTGCAAGCCAAGATGTTTCCTATTTAGGATAGGTTTCCACCTCCTCATCTCTATATAAATAGAGATGAGGGGATGCTAGTTATTCGTTCTTCTTCCTCAATTGTAAAAGCTTTATTGGTTTTAATAAAGGGTTCATTGAGGGTATAACGTGTGCATATTCTTGTCGCTTCTTTGTAGTCTCTCGTGTTTGCTACTTGTGCTCGATACAACTCGCGATCTAGCGTTCCGCGATCGAACTTCGGGTTTGTTGTCGAGGTATTTGTCAACAAGTGGTATCAGAGCCACGGTTATTGTGGTCATTGAAGTTCGAGTGCTAGATCGAGGTTTCGAGTTTGTTCTACGTATCGAGGTTTAGTTTCGAGTTTCGAATCCGTCTTTGGAGTAGCGATCAATGACGAGAGGTTAAAAAAAAAGGGTTTAATTCATAAAAGTTTCATTTTTTTATTATTAAACCAACGTGAGTATACTACAAAGTTGGCATGGTCTTATCGTATTTTTTGGTATCTAATAGTCAAAGATTGTATTTTGGCTTTTAGTTTATTAAATACGAATTCATGAAAGTTCGTTTGAAAAATTTTATTCGAACAGATTGAAGGTTTCTTGTTGCGGGGTTTTCTTGTGGTTCAAGTTTGATCGTGGTTAGCTTGGGTTTCAAGTTTACGATCGGGTTTGCTTGTTCGAAATCGAGGGTNGCTATGTTGGTCACGGTTAGCACCCTCTTTGGGTCCAAGCCACCACTCCATAGGCCACCACTCCGAGTGTTGGAACCTCGAAAGGTAGGGCTGCTCTGATACCAATTGAAACGTACTTTAACCAGAATCTAATAACAAGATTGAATGTTAAGCAATCAAACACAAGAATTACTTTAACAAGAATGTAACTCGAAGTGAAATGATCAAAAGGGATTTGTTATTCAAAGATGAGTTTGTTACAAGATGTGGAAACACAAAATATTCATCAAGACTTATTACAAGTGTGAGAAGTGAAAGTATTTAAAAGGATATACAAAGGGCGGGAAATTCAGTTAAAGGGTTGTTTGGTTTTAAGAACTTGTCACGTGCGACGCACGTGACCTCTGTTTTTGTCTTATAACATGCTAATGTCGAGTAAAGGGGATCCTAGCGCCTCTTTGATGCATGCTTCCTGCCATAAGAAAAAAGTAACGTACTTTTAAATTACAAAGGCGATATATAACAAATGACAACACACAATATTAACTGAATCAAATAATCAGTAATCAATCAACATAAGGTCTAAATTCAAGCTACAAAAAGCAAGATGAAATAAACTCTATAATTAGCACTTTGATTATGTTATACTTAGACTTCTGAATGAAATAAACCCTAATATAGGCTAAAATTAATGAAACAAAATGTAATCGAATTCAACTTGATTGATGAGATCGCCGTCGCCGCCACTAAACAATGAGAAGTAGTAGTGTGTGAGAGTGGTGTGTGAGGTTTTTTGTTCCATCATTTTTTATTTTATTTTCCGGTTGGCTATTTTTTGCACGTTTTTGACAATGTTAGAATCCTATAATAGGATTTCGTATGTACATATGTGGTTTTGTTATAAGTATATGCTAGAATTCGCGAGTTGGATTCAGTACTCCCATCATGGTGGTTGTATTTTTCTTTCATATAGTTGTAAGATAAAATTTCATTGAGGGTATAACGTGTGCATATTCTTGTCGCTTCTTTGTAGTCTCTCGTGTTTGCTACTTGTGCTCGATACAACTCGCAATCTAGCGTTCCGCGATCGAACTTCGGGTTTGTTGTCGAGGTATTTGTCAACAAAAAGGATATACAAAGGGCGGGAAATTCAGTTAAAGGGTTGTTTGGTTTTAAGAACTTGTCACGTACCACGCACGTGACCTCTGTTTTTGTCTTATAACATGCTAATGT
The DNA here is from genome assembly GCA_014162995.1 of Artemisia annua. Lineage (NCBI taxonomy): Eukaryota > Viridiplantae > Streptophyta > Magnoliopsida > Asterales > Asteraceae > Artemisia > Artemisia annua. Next base: position 13,089 of record LBNU01031881.1, read on the forward strand.
CGAGTAAAGGGGATCCTAGCGCCTCTTTGATGCATGCTTCCTGCCATAAGAAAAAAGTAACGTACTTTTAAATTACAAAGGCGATATATAACAAATGACAACACACAATATTAACTGAATCAAATAATCAGTAATCAATCAACATTAGTTCTAAATTCAAGCTACAAAAAGCAAGATGAAATAAACTCTATAATTAGCACTTTGATTATGTTATACTTAGACTTCTGAATGAAATAAACCCTAATATAGGCTAAAATTAATGAAACAAAATGTAATCGAATTCAACCTGATTGATGAGATCGCCGTCGCCGCCACTAAACAATGAGAAGGAGTAGTGTGTGAGAGTGGTGTGTGAGGTTTTTTGTTCCATCGTTTTTTATTTTATTTTCCGGTTGGCTATTTTTTGCACGTTGTTGACAATGTTAGAATCCTATAGTAGGATTTCGTATGTACATATGTGGTTTTGTTATAAGTATATGCTAGAATTCGCGAGTTGGATTCAGTACTCCCATCACGGTGGTTGTATTTTTCTTTAATATAGTTGTAAGGTAAAAATTCTTTTATGATAATTAATTATTTTTGGTGCAAGGTGAATATATCTTATTAAACACAATGAAACAGTACAATGATTCAGAGGGGTAGACAATCCTACACTCTCTTATAAACAATACAACTGAGAACAACCAAAACAAGCAGACTCAGCTATGCTAACTGTCACAGGTGACATTTACAAACTAAAAACACTACATCATTCTGGAGACTGTAAATCAACAGCTTGCAACCAATCTGCAGCAACAATTCACCTCATAATGCACCAAATACCATCTAGCTACATTTCCCCATCATCCCCCCCCCCACCAAGACCATTCAACCATCACCCACAACAGCCAAGGTAGGGAAGATGTGAGGCTTCGTTATAGGAACCCATCCATTCCAATCAAGGGCTCTTTCAGGACCTCTACATTTCCCTCTTTACAAAAGGCTTCAAGGCCCTGGAAACACTCACCTTAAGGGAAAAACTACATGCCCCCTTGGTGGTGCATTGAAAGGACCAAGTAGGGTCATCTTGCATCCCTCACTATTCCAATCAACCCCATGTACCACCCTTCCGGTCCATTTACCCTCCACTATGGGAAACCTACTTTATGAGTTGCTTGAGACAGAGCACAAAGGAAATCCCAATCTCTTTGAAAAGCTACCTAACAAAGGCCTGCTGATCAATAAGGCTGAGACATTCCACTGTACTATACCTAAGCAATCAAGATACAAGGCCATCGATAGTAATGAACTAAAGAGACTCAAATAACCCCAAAAAATAGGTTACAAGAGATACAGGATAGACCTGAAAAAAGAGTTGCAGAAGAACAGGCCATTATCATAATCAATACTCTCTTTGAAACCATGTGTGCCTCACATCCTTATAATATTATACCTCAACTCATTAACAGACATTTTATGACCCACAAAATAACCACATAGTGTAAGCTACCATTTGCTACTACCTTCCTTAATCAATTCTATTGGAAAACATAATCCACTAATCTTTTTTTTTTTCAACATCAAGGCTGCTGCAATTTGACACAGACAAAAAGGGAACAAGATGGGTCGAAAATAAATCCTGCAAGATTTGTTTGGGCCAACAAACCCAATAGATGGCAGTTACATAGTATACGGTTATTTAGTTAGGATTAGAACGTTTTAGGAAGCTGTAACCACCCGTAAATTACCAGACTAATTATAATGATAAATTATATTTATTGTTACCTATATGTCACTTTCGAACCTTTTTGAAACTCATTTGGATTGAAAACGAGACGTTATTCCGTGAAACGTGAAATTTTGACTTTCTGATACATGCTGACTATTTACGTGTTAAACCGAGAAGTTTTCTCGCATTTACTGTAAAACGACACCGCACGCGTACCGACACTTAGTTAATTATGGCTAAGGTCAAATAAATATCTTTCTGTCAAAACAAAATTATATTTATTTTACTTTTATAAAAACACACTTAAAACTGTATATTACGCGTTTCAATAAAAATGTTAAACCGGAACACCGCGGCTCACATTTAAGCTCAATCGGGGCACGAAGTACACCACGAAAATTTCAAAATATTTCTTTCCCCAAAAATTCGGATATGCCGCCCTTATATCAACTCATAAGTCACATGTTCAACTAGAAACTTGTAAAAAGTTGCTTTAATTACTAATGTATGGATATAAGACTTCAAAGCACAATACATATTATTATCCAATGACTTTTTGGGCCATGCAAGATCTATCCCTTCCTGTTATAAGTTCACTCGACACACTCAAATTCACTTCACAATTTCCTTCCAAATTTTTACTAAACTACTACTTCAAGTTGATAAGGGTTGTGCTAGGAAGAAACTTTGGGTAAAATACTTAGCATTTGGAGTTGGGTTAAGGAAGCCTTGCATTTGGTTGTAAGTTTTAACGGATAAAAATTAATGAATATGTCCGGACTCGAACACGAGACTTCGGGATTGCACACTTTACGTATGAGTTTCAATTAATAATAATTATTGTATTAGTTACGAATAATTATTAAATTCACGAAATAAGCACTTAACGGTACCTAGCGACCGTTAGATGAAAAGGCAAGAAGGATCTAGAGATTCCTCTTGGGCTAGGATTGGCCAAACACCCCTATCCCACATCGCCTGGGATAGGAAATGCTCCAAGGTTGGGATAGTATAAATACATGGCCTCATGTATTCATTCATCTCATCCCTTGGTTTACAAAGCAAGCCAATTTCTCCTAGTCCCTCTTTGAGTTACTGCGATTGAAAGCATTCCCAGTGGGTGAGCATTCAATTGCGAAGACTCATTAGTAGTGCTTGCTTCGTGAATCAAGAACCTAGCTTTTCTATTGAAACGCTATTAGTACGTGTGTG
>LBNU01031882.1:0-10705 GCA_014162995.1 Artemisia annua
GATGTCCTTTCCTTGATTACTAGCTATGATGACGAGAATGTTATTGAGGCTTCTTAGCCAGTTATTGCCCCGGTGAATCTAGAGGCCGAAGGTAACCCTATCCCTCCCTTGTATATGCCCGAAGGTGATGCTTCCAGGCTGCTTATAGCCCTGGTAATGCTCCTCAGGTTGATCATAAGACAAAAGATGCAAAGTACGAGATTCACATGGCTTTGCATTTGGTAAGGAAGAAGAGTCGTCAGGGTAACGAGCCTGGTGCCAATGACGCTGGTGGCAGTAGGATTTCCATAGAAGTTGAGGAATCTATCCCTTCATCCACTTTACATGTGCCCCAGAATGTTATCCCTCTTATTACTATGTATCCAATTTCAAATGATGATGAAGAGGTTGAGAAGACAGCTGATGCTGAAGGTGGCATGTGATTTGGGTCGAGACCATCCAAAAAATAGAAGAAGAAATATAAGAGGGAAAAAAAACTACTGACGAGAGCGTTTTTCAAGCGGTGAAGCTTATAAACTCGAGTCGTAGTCCCAACGAGGGTTGAACTGATCTCGTCACTCAAGATCGTGAGATATGTGAAGTGAATAAGGTTTAAAAGATGATTTGGTTTTGTTTATACTACAACGACAAATTAAAATGCAGTTAAAGTAAAGGAAAGCGATAAAGCGACACAAAATAAGTAAGCAAGTAAAGAAACATGTAATAAAGTGACTTAAAGAAAGCGGTAATTAAAGTGCGATAATTGATGAAAGCGGTAAATGAATTTAAAGACAATATGTTTGCAAAGCGACGCGAATAAGTTCATTAAGTTTGAGCTAATGGTTTGTGACGAGTTATTTTCCTTTCTCGAGATTAGTTGTCAATTAATCTTTTAAAAAGATAATAACTCTAGACAAGTGATTTAATCGTTCTAGACTTTTGTTCTTTGAATAATCAAATCATAAGTCTAAATAATCTTGACGATTATTAATCACAAACTCATAATACCCGCACTTAACTCACAAACTCAAATCACTAAGCAAACACGACTTAGACTACTCACGACTCATATTAAAGAACGTAAAGCGATAAAGATAAAATAAAAGACTTGAAAGCACTAAACGTAAATAAAGTTGACAACTAAAAATGAAAAGACATAAGACTTTAATAAGAAAAAGTTGCTAAAAAGGTTTAAGAAAATTTCGACAGCATAACGTTTAGATTTAATAAAAATAAAACCTCACTCGATAAGACGATGAGGGTGAAGCGTGCCTAACTCGGCATGAAGTAAAAAGATGAAACTCGAAATGAAAGAACAAGATCATACTCGCAATTATATAAGAAACCATACTCGCTACCACTAAGGAATCATACTCGCTAAACAAGAATTGAAAACCATACTCGCTAAAATCAATAAACCATACTCGCTAATTGGTGTCCCATACTCGCAAGACTAGAAAGAAACCATACTCGCAATTTTTGAACTCCCATACTCGCTAAAGAAGATTCCCATACTCGCAAGACTTACACATACTCGCTAACCTAGACACCATACTCGCTAAGGACATCTCTTACTCGCAAACTTTTGATCCATACTCGCTATTCATGAACATACTCGCAAAACTCGAAAAGAATGTGACCAAACTCGCTGAAACTTTCTGATACTCGCAAAAACCTTTTTCATACTCGCTAAAATAATGACAAACTCGCAAAACCCTAAGTCTAACTAGTTAAACTCGCAAAAAATTCTAAAAATAAAGCTGGAAACTATTTTAGACGCGAAACAAAGTTCTAAGTCTAATAAAAATTAATGAAAACTTAATAACAAAACTAGTTTTAACAATAAATAAGCTTGTATAAAAGCTAACGAACCAAAATAAGCTTTAACCCATTATTTTTTATATTTTTCGATCCAAAACTCATGCAAAGGTGACAAAAGCTTTTGTAAAAGATTAAAATAGATGAAAACAAAGATTGACAATAAACTTGTAAAGATATATAAAGAAGATTAAGCGTGACAATAAGCTAGAATTAAGACATGAAAATAAGCTTGCATAAAAATAAAACTTACACTAATACACAAAATAAACTAAGACTAATTTCTACTCCCTACTCCTACTCCTAAAACTAGCCTAAGGACTAACCAACCTTCACAATGAGGCTTAAGCTTCTATTTATAGGTCAAGAGCTTGCACATGTTTGGCGATGTTGCACGTTTAGCCCTTGAACCTTTACAATTCATGATATTGCACTAAAACTATGTTACAAACTACTAAACGTTCTTAAACATTAAACGTAACACTAATGTAATCTTGAGGACTCGAGTTGACGTTTCTTCCAAAGGTCTTCAAAAGATTTAAAAGCGACATCTTGCTCAAATGTGGAGGACTTTTCTTGAAATTCTCTTTGAGCTTCAGTAAAGTGTCTCATGAATTTTTCTTCGAGCCTTTAAGGAATACATTTGTCTTGGGCTTTTCTTAAGTAGATATCATCATTGACTCGGCTTTTTGACACTTTTCCACATCTCGTGCTCGTTTTAGGCTTTTTGGTTGATTTTTATGTCGTTTATGCAATATCCTTTCCTGCACAGTCACAAACACAAAAACACGATATCTTTGGCGTTTAACGTTAGTTTTTGGTCTTTTTAACACTTAAACTAAGGTCAAAAGTATGTGTAAAATAGCACATACCAAAATCCCCCAGACTAAGGTATTGCGTGTCCTCACGCAATGTAATCACGTCACGCTTTAAAGATAAATAATTTCACACCTCTCTTTACTAACTTTGAAAAGTAGCAAAACGTTCAAAAGAGATACGAAATCATTTATTCCCTAAAACGCCCCGGTTTTCCATTTTTTTCCATATGCTACTTAATTCTACTCACTTTAGCTTATGACGGTGTGCTTGACTTTCATTATCTTTCAATAACGATTAAGGGTCATAGAGTAAGAACACGATTCATAGAAAAGTGACCGATTGGATAAAATTCATCGTCCCTGATTTTTCACAAGCCCCCAAACTAAGCGTAAAAACGGATCATTGTTTAATTACAAGTTAGATGCCAACGCTACTCATGGAAGTTACTCGTGTACCGCTTGCTCCCATTTTCCTATTTTTGTATCTCATTATTTTATTTTTGTGAGAGAAATGAATTTCTTCATAAGCATCTCGTTTCATAGTTTTTAGTCCGATAAAGATACCAAATTCATACGCTAAGTAGTTATCGATCTTCTCTTAAGAAGGTTTGCAAGAGAAATGTGGTCCACATCAAGGATATTGGATACATACAAAGACTTTGGAATACATCAAAAATAGACATAAGTTGGCGAGTACATTTCACGTGCACCTCATGCGTCCGATCTAGGATCGTAACATGCACCTCACGCGCGACCAACTTTAGTCTTAACACTAGAACTCATGATCCATAAATCTTCAACATACATCCTTATTCTTTCTTTTCTTTTTCTTTTTTTTTTTTTGATACTTTTTTTTTTCACTTTTTTCTTTCTTTTTCTTGCCTTAGTAACTTCTCAACTCCGAACCTTCACGGTTTCAGTCCAAGACCTACCGCCAACTGCTAGGGTTGGAATCTAGGATCCAAGGTCCGATCTCAATCCGAAGTCTTAAAGCACCTTAGCTCATACATAACAACGGGCTTTTGGGTAGCTCCGAAACCACATGCGTACTACGCTTATTCAACGATATACAATACAACTCAATTGACGTGTATCCATGATGTGTACCCAATTTCCCAAGCAAAGATTCTCTTAAGAAGATAAAGAACTACTCATCGGCTAAACCTAACATCTTTAATTATTTTGCACATATATGGGGTGAAGCAATTTTGTGGGAACAAAAAGACATGAGTACCTTCGATGAGCTTTAAAGAGATCCAACTACTCTATGCTTAGCATCTAACTTCTAAAGAAACTCTATCATTTCACGTTCTCCGCAAATTTAAAATCTCAAATAATGAGATCCGCGAATGCTTAGCCGATAATCAAGCCACGCATATATAAAGTCAAGTACGGGAGCCGACAAAAGAGTAGCTCCTTGTGTACAAAACTAGCAAAAGCTTTTGTGATCATCATTGGTTAAGGGAACAAGCTAGGGCTCAACACGCCCGGATCAAGTCAAAATTTTTATTCTCACTCTTACCTAGTAGGAAAGTCAAACGCGGTGTCAAAACTTTTATTCTATTTTTGCATAATTTTTAATTTTTCTCATTTTTTTCTTCTTTGAAATTTTTCAAAATTTTTCAATTTTTTTTTGGTTTTTTGGAAAAAACGGGGTTGCGTAAGTAAACGACAATAGTGAAAGTGCTAGGTCAATCAAATCGAAGATTCACCCCCCAGACTAAAGATAAACATTGTCCTCAATGTTTAAAAGGTAAGGGTAATCCTAACAATAAATCTAAGGCCGTTTATTAAGTATGCCAAAGATACCATTAGTCGATAAGATTTTGGATATACGATTTCCAATCATGCATCAAGACATGGGACTCGAGTGGAGATGAGACTAACCAACGAGCACGAGAGTCATCATGAATTGGGGAAATCCTGCACAAACACAAACAACCAAGCAAACACAAGATTGGAAGAGGTCGCCCTCCTCGCGTTACTTATTATATAATGAAAAAGGATAAGCATGGGGTGCCTCCCACGAAGCGCTTGTTTTTAGTAACGAGTCGTATAGCTTAGACTCGCCCCGAATTGAATTGTCCTTGGGGGAGCAAATGAAACACACAACCGTCATGAAATGTAGGATACCGGGGTCAAAAACAAAATCCTCACTCGCGGAGGAGTGGGAAAGTGAAGAAATGATGGGATAAGTAAAGAATGGTTGAAACACACGGATGGTAATAGCATAAACATCATAAGTCTCGTCCACCCCTCCATCAATAACTTCATTCAAACCGGATCCAAAATCAACATCGGGTGGTTCCGCAGGTGGACGAGAATCAAAAGGGTTTGAATTAAAATTGGAATTCAAAGTATCATCATCAATAAGCACATTATTCTCGTCATTCTCAATACCCGGTGGTATCGAGTCATCCGTAGCAAGAAAGCGATCACGAGACGGATTATCGGTAATAGGTAAAGGATTGATTTCAAATTGAAAGCGCTCATAATCCGGAAGAGAGTTATCAGCATGAATAGTGGGATTGCCACTACTCTTCTCTTCAAATCGAAAAGTTTCAAGCTCGGGTAGAAAATCACTATCCATAACGGGAATAGGAGAAGAAGTCGGATGGTTATTCAATGCCTCGATCTTAGAAAGAAGAAGATAAACGTTAGATAATTTCTCACGAAGAGCTTCATCTTGAATTTCATTGTCGTCATCTTCATCAACATATTCGATGTCTCCACAAGATAAGGAATCATCAGAATCAAAATCGGAAAGCATCTCATCATCGTTCTTCTCAAAGCAAATATCATCAACCAGCTTATCATTCGTATCAACAATATTATCAAGACGATCACTTTCAACAATCTCACAATCACCGTTAGAAGTTTCCCCGGACTCACTTTGGATTGGGACAAGGTTCTCAACACTAGACTTATTGAATTCGTCCGATTCCGTTGCCGGAATAGTGTTAAGAGGCTCATCCCCCATTGTTAGAGAGTCCTCGGGCTCTACGGGAGGAAAAGGAGGTACATCACAATCTCTGCCCGTATCAAAAGTATATTTTTCAAAATTGGGTAAAGAATCCTTGAGCTCGGGCTCCAAAGGATCTGACGGCTCAACAATATCAGAAACAAGTGTCAAAGAACATTTTGGAGAATCCGGAGGTGGGACAAGTGGTGTGCTCTGAGAGCTAGCAATTTCCACCACTTCCGTTGTAGTCTCTGGTTCGTGTTCTTGAGGAACGTGAAGATAAGGTATGACATTCCTTTCAGAAATTGATTTAAGCTCAACACGTTTTCTTGACGATCTCGTAACCTTAAATCCGGAAAGGGATGGATCAAGTCTTGACGGTTTAGGAGGAACAACTGATTCTTGAACAACTGAAGGTTGGACGTATTTAGCACTTCCATTATCAGTGGAAAGTACCGGGTCCTTAGTCACCTCGGTTTCTCATTCCATTTCCATCACCAGAGAAGAGGCGGGAGTCGATGGTTCATTATAGATAACACGACCTCTTGCAAGCTCTAAAGCGTATTCAAGTTTAGCGAAATTGTCGTCGAGAGGTTCAAGAGATTTCAAAGAAAAACTTTCAACATTTAAAGGTTCACAAGATGGAGTGGGATTGCCACTTGAAGCGTTGATTTCGTTTTCTTCTTTCAAAGTCTCTTCTTCTCTGCTCTCTTCAGAATTTTCCTTTTCTTTGTTTCTTCTAAGCATTAACTCTTGATACTCCTTCATTAGACTGAAAAGTGATTCTCTCTCTTCTTTCAATGTTGGACACGGCTCAGATTGAATATTTTCAACAGGTTGCTCAAAATTCTGAGTATTTTGGAATGAGAAGTTATTGACATATGGTTCTTGCTCATATAGGTTTTGAGGAGGAAAGTAAGAATCATTTTGATGGTTATTGGAAAAGTGCGAATTGAAATTTTGAGAATATGAATTTTCATCTGTGATAGCACAAAACAAACAATTTCCATTAAAAAGACTTCTACCACACCTCATGCAAGTACACCATTGACAATATGCCGATGCCGAAGTCGGATCCAAAGAATTTCCACATCCATTACAGAAAGATTGATCAAACGAAGATAAGTAAGGCTGAGGTGGGTAGTGAGAAAAGTTGTTGAATGTATTCGGGTTTTGATCATAAATGTAAGTATTACAATTCGAACAACATCCATTCTGAAGATCATTACCACACCTTTCGCATATGCCCCAACGAGCATATAATGATTCCATGAGAATTAAACAAAAGAGGATAAGAAGATTATTTTTGCATTTTTATGTTTTGAAAAATGAAAAGTTAAAAGTGAAAACCAATTTTGAAAAATAAAATCTTTTTGGATTTTTGATTTTAGAAAAGTGGAAATCAAAAGTGAAAACAAATTTGAAGAGAAAATGTTTTTGTGATTTTATATTTTTGAAAGCGTTAACTTCTAAAAGAAGGGTCTTCAAAACACATTACTCAAACGATCGAACGATTAAATCTTATCAACCGCTCCCCGGCAGCGGCGCCATTTTGACGAGAGCGTTTTTCAAGCGGTGAAGCTTATAAACTCGAGTCGTAGTCCCAACGAGGGTTGAACTGATCTCGTCACTCAAGATCGTGAGATATGTGAAGTGAATAAGGTTTAAAAGATGATTTGGTTTTGTTTATACTACAACGACAAATTAAAATGCAGTTAAAGTAAAGGAAAGCGATAAAGTGACACAAAATAAGTAAGCAAGTAAAGAAACATGTAATAAAGTGACTTAAAGAAAGCGGTAATTAAAGTGCGATAATTGATGAAAGCGGTAAATGAATTTAAAGACAATATGTTTGCAAAGTGACGCGAATAAGTTCATTAAGTTTGAGCTAATGGTTTGTGACGAGTTATTTTCCTTTCTCGAGATTAGTTGTCAATTAATCTTTTAAAAAGATAATAACTCTAGACAAGTGATTTAATCGTTCTAGACTTTTGTTCTTTGAATAATCAAATCACAAGTCTAAATAATCTTGACGATTATTAATCACAAACTCATAATACCCGCACTTAACTCACAAACTCAAATCACTAAGCAAACACGACTTAGACTACTCACGACTCATATTAAAGAACGTAAAGCGATAAAGATAAAATAAAGAGAAAATTCCCAATTTAGTACAAAAACTTTTGGGCATTTCAACTTTTGGTCATGATTTGACCCCTCTTCCCAATTTGGTCATGCTCGACTGCTCAACTGCTCGACTTCATTATTTTTGCGACACGTGTCTCTTGCAAGTACAGGAGGTAGGTGAAGTGTCCCTTTCAAGTACAGAGGTAGGTGAGATATTTTATTGCTTTGTTCTACAATTACTAATATGCCCTTATGTTTTGTTAATTAAATATTTTTTATTTGCTTGTACTTGATGTTTTATTACAAGTAATTTGTGCATTATTACTTGTACCATCGCTCTATCTTATTAATACCACCCTCCTATCTACCCTCAGCCATAAACCATCTCATATCATCCACCACCACAACACCTCACAGCCATAAACCATCTCACAGCCATATACATCGATTGTACTAGATCTGGCCAACACCGATCATCAAAGATCATTAAAGATCTATAAAAATGGAGGAGCAGTTTACAATCTCCAGCAAACACCCCATTAAAGATCTATAAAAATGGAGGACCAGTTTACAATCATCAAAGATCATTAAAGATCTATAAAAATGGGTGTTGGCAGCGGATGTGGAGAGGATGAATGATTTGTTGCGTGGTGGATCCAAGAAAAAATCCGACACCGGAGCTAAGGAGATCCGGCCAAGATCATTTTTTTTCCAGATTTGCAACTCGTGTATGTGTGGGTGAAGATTATTATGGCTGTGGATATGATAAGGGTCGGAGGTGACGGGTGGGATGGTGTTTGACAGAAAAAAAAAGTAACTTTGATCTTTATGAATGTATTAAGCAAATTAGGAAAAAAGAAAGTAACTTTGATCGTGTTCTATTTGTTATGATATTTATGTTCTCTTATAAATAAAAGCTTGCTTGTTGACTTTTGGGCCTGTTTAGAACTTAGCATAGACGATTTATGTTCTATTTGTTATTGTATCGTAATTTTCTTATTTACTTGTGATGATATGTATTTGGTTAGTCGCTTATGGTATAACAAAATTTGCCTCTTTTGGCATTTTATTTTTATTTTACTAATAAACATTGACTTTGAGTTGGTCGAGAGGTTGAGCAGTGGTGGTTGAGTGGTTGAGCAGTGGTGGTTGAGCGGTTAAGCAATGGTGATCGAGCGGTTGAGCAGTTGAGCAGTGGCGGTCGAGCGGTGGTGGTGGTGGTTGTGATGGACTGGTAAAGTGGTGAGGTAAGGTGAGTGGGGTTAGGTAGGGTGAGTGGGGTTAGGTAGGGTGAGTGGGGTTAGGTGGAGTAATTATTAAAGATATAATAATATAATATATGAGGGTATTTTTGTAATTTCATAAAATCAATAAAATATTCCCACCTACCTCTTGTACTTGAAATGGACATTTCACCTACCTCCTGTACTTGCAAGGGACACGTGTCGAGCAATGAGGCCAGTTGAGCAGTCGAGCAGTCGAGCATGACCAAATTGGGAAGAGGGGTCAAATCATGACCAAAAGTTGAAATGCCCAAAAGTTTTTGTACTAAATTGGGAATTTTCTCTAAAATAAAAGACTTGAAAGCATTAAACGTAAATAAAGTTTAAAACTAGAAATGAAAAGACATAAGACTCAAATAAGAAAACGTAACTAAAAAGTTTTTAAGAAAATTCGACAGCATAACGTTTAGATTTAATAAGAATGAAACCTCACTCGATGAAACGATGAGGGAAATAATAGCCTAGCTCGGCTTGAAATAAAAATGAAACTAGAAAAGAAAAATGAACTAGAAAAGAACACATCCATACTCGCAGAAATATGGCATCCATACTCGCAAGAATTGAAGACCCCATACTCGCTAAGCAAAGGCTTCCATACTCGCTAAAAAGGCAACACCATACTCGCTAGACTCCTATATGATACTCGCTAACTACACCTACTCATACTCGCTAGATTTTGATGTTCATACTCGCAAAGAAAGGATCAAACTCGCTAAGATTATCCCATACTCGCAACCTAAGTCTCATACTCGCTAAAAAGGCAACAACCATACTCGCAAAACTACCCTCCATACTCGCTAAGAACATGTTGAAATCTCATACTCGCAATGAACAAAACCAAACTCGCAAATCCTTTAATTTCCAAAAACTTAATTCGTATAAATCATAAAAAAAAAAAATGCTTGGAACGATTTCAACATTAAACTAATGATCAAAACACTAAAACTTATAAAGATTTTTGAAGAAGAACTCGTTTAGAAGAACAAATGAGCTTATATAAGCTCGCGACTCAAAACAAACACCATGCAAAGTTGACAAAACTTATAAAAGCTTTTAGAAAAGATTAAGATGACATGAAAATAAGCTCAAAAGATTTAAAGACTTAAAAGAAAGATTAAGTTGAAGCATAAAATAAGCTAAAGAAAGATATTAAGACATGGAAATAAACTTGCATAAAAATAAAACTTACCTAATACAAAAATAAGCTAAGACTAACCTAAAACTAATCCTAAAACTAACCAACCATCCAAATGAGGAGGTGATCTTAATTTATAGCAAGAGCTTAGAAAGTTTAGACAATATTGCATCTTAAGCCCTTGAACCTTTACAATTCATGAAATTGCATTAAAACTATGTTACAAACTACTAAACGTTCTTAAACATTAAACGTAACACTCGGTAACTTGAGGACTCGAGTTGACGTTTCTTCCAAAGGTCTTCAAAAGATTAAAAAGCGACATCTTGCTCAAATGTGGAGGACTTTTCTTGAAACTCTCTTTGAGCTTTAGTAAAGTGTCTCATGAGTTTTTCTTCGAGCCTTTAAGGAATACATTCGTCTTGGGCTTTTCTTAAGTGAATATCATCGTTGACTCGGCCTTAAGACTCTCTTTCACATCTCGTGCTCATTTAGGGCTTTTTGGTTGGTTTTTATGTCGTTTTTGCAATATCCTTTCCTGCACAGTCACAAACACAAAAACACGATATCTTTGGCGTTT